>CATIWK010254792.1:0-10311 GCA_949634005.1 Mallotus japonicus
CCTCCTCTCCACTAAATCCTAGGGACAAACGTCCCTCAGGTGTTTAAATGTTGAGCTACCCGCCTAGGGCTGGTAGCCTCTGGGGCCAGCCACGGGGTCGGTTCCATTTAGAGGTTAATCCTCCATTCTCAAAAAAAAAAAGTAAACTCTGAATGCTTGTGGTTCAGATAAAATAATATAGCTAATATATATTAAAATTATAAAAAATAAAAATAAAAAAGAGAAAATAAAATTATATATTTATTTATAAAATAAAATTTGAAGTTAGAATAGATTATAGCCACCCAATCTAAAAGATAAGATTTTCAAAAATAATATATACCTTTGTCCATTAGAGCAAAATTGAGTCAATATAGTTGGATTTTTGTAATTTTAAATTTCATTTTGCATTTCTATAGTTGGATGGAAAATAAGAAATTTGTTGTATACATGTCTTTTCCTTATTGGAGATAATGACTTATAATAAATAAATAGGAAAAAGAAATTAAATAATCAATAATTTTTTAGCTAATTTTATACATTAGGTGATATTAAAATTTTATTAATTATAATATTAAAAGTGTGTTTTTACATTATTAAAATAGCAATTTGCATAATTAAATTTTTGCAATAATATAAATAACATTATAATATAAATCTAATATTTATAATATAATAATATTATTATAAATAATATAATTATAAATAATATACTTAATAAATAATTATAATATAAATAATGTAACGGTTTTTGCTAAATAAAATATTAGTTTATTTTTAGAAAGACTATTTTAAAAAATTTATCAAACTGAATATTAATTAGTATAATAATATAATTTCCTTTAAAACATCTATATATTAAAGATTCAAAATTTATTTTCCCCTCTCCGAAAAAAAAAAACAATGAAATTTAAAAAAAAAAACATATGTATAAAAATTATCCAGTGCTTCGCCAGCAACAAATGAGTGCTGCACCTCAAGGATTATTCGTCCAACTTTTGGAAGATCTAAAACCTCGCGTTCACGTGGATGGTTCACTTCAACCAATAGGGAACAAATTGACGTATGCTTTAGGTTGATTTCGACGTGGCAAAAATCTATTGTCTAGGGTATTAGCTTTTCAATCTTGCCTCAATAACAAGCGAAGCACTATATAGAAGCTCCAACTTATTTTATTTTACTTTATTTATAAAATTAAACATATAAACAAATTATATAAATTTTTAGTTTTGTCTGAACCACCAATTTTTAAAGTCCATTCCCTTTAATTACTACAGTTTATCCGAATAAAATTAAATAAAAATAAAAAATTTTCTAACCATTAATTTAATATGACTATATATTTTATAATATAAATTTAAATTCTCAATTATTAATTATTGAAATCAACTGATAATAAGTTATTTCCACTTACACGATATCTCAAATTCAAATTTTAATATATATAATTACGTTGAATTAATTATTATAAGATTTTTGCCGGTCTTGTGGTTCACTACCCGAATAGTCAGTTAGCAGTGGGAAATTTTTATTTTTCCAAATCTTTCTTCTTTTATACGTCACTGAGATTTAATAATTTTTTACTCAATTAATGATAAATAAATAAATATATGCCTTTTGTCTCTGTCTTGGTACTAAATAAATAATAGAACATGCTACGATATATATAATTTTTTTTACAGGTAAAATAATAATAATAATAATTACTTGGACAGGGAGTAATTGAGAGAGATTTTTTTTCTATATTTAAACACAAGAGTCACTTTGTTCTCATTCCCAACCCTCTCTTTTTGTTCTTTGAACAATACAAAGAAAAGCTTTCTCCTTTTCTATCTTCTTCTCTTGTTTTCAATAGAGAAACAAAGCAAAAAGCAACAAACAGAAAAAAAAAAAAATGGAAGAAATCAAGTCCAGGTTTAAGAGAATTTGTGTGTTTTGTGGAAGCAGTACTGGCAAGAAACCTAGCTATCAAGAAGCTGCTGTTGAGTTGGGCAAAGAACTGGTATACATATATATATATAATCTATGTGTGTATTGAAAAAGAGAGAAGATACCCTTTTCTTGATTTATTCTGTTCTCGCATTCAACTTGTTTTTTTTAAAGCAACTATCAAGAATGCAATGTTTTCAGAAAGAATGTTTTGTTGGATGCAATCCCAATTTAAACAAAAAAAAACCCACATCAGTTTTTGTCTTTTTTCTTGTTTTTGGCCTTTTCGTTTCTGGGTTTTGAGGAAAAAGTGATAAAGAACTCAGCTTTTTGATGTTTTTGATCTCGAAACAGGGATTTTGGATTGTCATTATTTGTTTCAATGGATTTTGCATGATTCTGCATTTCAGTGTTGAGTTTCTTATGGGTGCAATGTAACTCCTCTTCGTCCTCCTTCTTCACTTCAGTATATTGTTGTTTTTTCTAATTATTGATCAGAAAGTGTTTGTTTTTATGTCTAAATTTGCCGATTTTTCAAGTGTCAGTGATGTTTGTTTTTGTTCTTATTGTATATTTCTTTGTTTCTTTAGTCACTGATGCTGGTGGTGGAGGTGGTGTTGTGTTGCAAGTTGCAACAAACAAGGTCTCAACGTGGGCTTATGATTAATGTTGAAACTTAATTATCTTAAGAATATAAAAGAGAGAAGGTTTAGGGTTTATGTTTGGCATGAGAAGCTGCTGCTAGCTGTAACCTGCCTGTCAGTTGAGCAGCCTTCTTGCATGATCCTTAGTTTTTTTTGTTTTGTTTTCAATTAAAACCCATTTTTAAAAAAATTCTTAGTTCAACAAATAGAAAACAAAAAATTAAAAAAAAACAAATTAAATATTTTCTTGCTCTTTTCTGGGGAACCAAACGTGCTGCCTTGGTATCATGACTCCTTTTATGCATGTTCTTAACTTGGGGTGCACTATGGCAAGGCTTAGAAAAAAAAAATATACCATGTTTTTTGTTAATGGGATTTCCTTCAAATATGCATATTTCAAGTCACTTGTGGGTGTTATTATTTTTTTATTTTTAGTTGCACAAGTTCAAGGCTTTGTTATTATTATTATTACTGTTGTTGTGTCGTGGTGTTGCTATGTGTTTGAGCTTAAGCTAATAATATAGTGTAATTTGTGCTGCTGTTGTTGATGATGATGATTGGAATTTGTGACACGTGTTAATGGGGTTTTGTTTTCAATGAGCTATGAAGGTAGAAAAAAGGATTGATTTGGTCTATGGAGGTGGGAGCGTGGGATTGATGGGTCTTGTTTCTCAGGCAGTTCATGATGGTGGGCGCCATGTTCTAGGGTTAGTAGTCTCTTTCTCTCTTTCCTTCTCTTTCACTTGTGGGTTCTCTCTTGGAATGTTAAGCAAAAACAACCAAAAAAATGTGTATATGTGGGTGAGTGTGTTTTTTTTCTTGGTTCCAAAAGACAACCATCATTTTTCCTCATCATGATGGTTACTTCTCCCTATGGAAAAAAATTGGTGTTTGCAATTTTCAGTTCTTAATTATTTTGCCACCTGAATCATGCAAATTTTTGTTTTTAATTTTTTACTCAATTTTCTATAAAGTGGACTTCTCATTTCTTGAAACCTTTGCTTTGTTCAATGCCAAAAAAGAAAAAAAAAAACATCATGGGATCAAATGTTGCTATAGCCCATTTAGTAAAATGGAAATTCTGCAACTCCGCTTCTTTTCATTCCTTTGGAACAACACAAAAAGGTTCTTTCTTGCTAATGAGTGCTGACAAATTGGACTCTGAACGATGGTGTACTAATCCTTGAATTATCAATTTTTACGAACATTATCTGCAGTGTAACATCTTTAATATTCTCTTCTTGAAAATAGTTTATTCTTAAGAAATAAAATGTTCAACCTTGAGGAGGAGGATGAGGCTCTTTTTTTAAGCAGTCATGATCAACTGGATAAATTGAATCTTTTTTCTGGTCCTGGAATTGTCAGTCCAATCCCGTGTCTTTAGCTTAGAAAGAAATATAATTGAAAAGATTGGTAGAAAGTATGTAAACTTTTAAGGCAGTGATTACATACAGTACCCTTTCTTTTAAAAAGATTATTTTCATGATCAGTCGTTGAGGAGCCATTTTATTCTTAGAAAGACATTCTTACCCTTCTTCAACTTTTCATTAATTTTTGTCTTAGTATTGATATTTATGGTCAATGTGATTTTTTTGTTTTTGTTGCAGAGTTGTTCCAAGGACACTAATGCCCAGAGAGGTGAGTGGTCACTACTGGAAACTAAGTCCTTTTTTTTTAGTCACTAGTAATTTGGGGGGGAATGGGGAAGGGGCTGGGACTCAAACCCCAAGCCTCAAAGGTGCGGGTGATAAGCCTTGGCCATTAGAGTAAGAGCGTGCTGGCAACCAAATTCTTCTTTTAATTTTGCTCTTTACTTTATTATTATGTGTAATAATTTTATCTTTGTAAAGGTTAAAGTACACATGCAGTAAATAAAAATGAAGATTTTCTGTCTGTATCATGATTCATGAATTTGCTGAAGTGTAGTTAGTTCATTAAATTCTTTAGTTACTTTCTACTATTGCTACTATTTTCTTTAATTTTGATTCTCAGCTCAGTGGATGCAAACAAAGATTGCTGATTTATTAATTTAATTAACACCCTTTGTTAATTAAGGAAACATGTTTTATTGGGTGGTCTTGGAAAAGTATACTATTACAAGATTTAAAAAATCATTATCCGAAAATTAAAGAGCTATGGTTAACATAAGATAAATTGGTTACAGATAATTGGTCAGACTGTTGGAGAATTGAGAGCTGTCTCTGATATGCATCAAAGAAAAGCTGAGATGGCACGTCAAGCTGATGCCTTCATTGCCCTTCCTGGTATGGACTTTTTAATAGGATAAGATTTCATGTACATAAAAATTTCTTCCTGGCAGAACTTAGATTTGATCAAGAATTCAGGACAGCACAAAATGACAAGCTATATTATAATATAATTTTTTAATCATGTTTTGATTATTTTATCAATGCCTCCAAACATGTTTCATTTATTAATGACAGGAGGCTATGGAACCCTTGAAGAATTACTGGAAGTCATAACATGGGCTCAGCTTGGCATTCATCGCAAACCTGTGAGAAATTATTCCCTGTTGCTCCATTTTCTGTATTCCTTGATGTGGGCTGAGGAGTGGCATGTTCTTGAAAACATAAAAGCAGCATGTTCTTAAAAGCATAAAACTCTGCTAAATCTATTCTACTAACTGATAAATCTAAGCACATATGAAATAATAAGAACAAGAAACTCATGACAAGGGATTCAATAATTTAAACCTTTAAAAAGTAGCTTTCTAGTTAGATTTGTGATACATTGTTTTACACTTGGCCAATAAAAATGAGACGCATGTTTGTGTTATGAATTTGATCATTGGGTCAGAAGTAAGAATTTTCGTTCTATTATATGGAAGAATTTTTTTTAAAAAAATAAAAAATAAAAAATAAAAAAATGTGTATTGGTGTCTCCCACTCCACCTTACCCTTACACCTTCCCAGCAAAATAGGAAATAGAAAAGAGATAATTATCTACTGGATGGAATCAAATACAATAAATAAACGGCATGTATGATTTCAGCAACTAATTATATGTCAAATGGCTCTTGCAACTGAATTTTATATACTCTTTCTTTTATCTTTTTCAAGAACTTAGCACAGACTCTTAAATGTTGCATAACACATGATGTCATGTCTTATGGTCTAAACTCCAATTAATATATAACTCAGTTCACACAATAAACTATTTCTAACTGGTCTCTGCTTGATGGAATATGTTTGATTTGTCGTGTTTCTTGTGCACACGGCTCTTTGTTAGTGTTGCGTTCCATACCCTTAAAAATGCTAATTGTTAGCCATTAATTTTCTCTTGGTCAATAAGTTTGTTTTGATAAATAATCAATTGGCATCAACGAATCAAATCATGTGGGTACTCTAATGGATTCACATGGAAAGATATAATTTAAGATATGCTTTTACAATTATGATCATGATACATGACTTGGATTATTAATTCATTGAGATGATGTTCTCCATTCAAATGGGAAAGAAAAATTCACAAACAAGGCTTTAAAAAAAAATGGTGTGAAAATGCTGGTCAAAAGTAGGTGCTTAATTGTGTGTGTTAGGTTGCTTCTACAAGTTTTCCTTTTTAATTATTACATGTTTGAGTCTTTGATGTTATAGCTTATTCAATAATTAAGGTTCCTTCTCTTTCTTTTGTACTTTATATTAAAATTTGCAGGTGGGTCTGTTGAATGTTGATGGATTCTATAATTCATTGTTGTCTTTCATTGATAAGGCCGTTGATGAAGGCTTTATATCACCAACGGCACGTCGCATTATTGTTTCTGCACCAACTGCCAAGCAACTAGTCAGACAACTTGAGGTAAAACCCTGGTTTGAACTTAAAAATTTCAAAAAGTATACTTCTTAGAAGATTCATCATTAACAAGTTGGACTTGTTTAAGTAAGAATTTTTGTGCCTTAATTCCCATACATTCCCATTTCTTTACAAAAAAAGAGTAGTGCCCCACTAATGCCTGAGAGAGACTGCTCTCCAAACACCCTTTGAATTGTGATGACTTGATCATGATGAATTCACACTAATCTTAATGTCTTTTCCTCTATTTTTTTTCTCTCATTATATCAGGAATACGTACCCGAATATGATGAGATCACATCAAAGCTGGTGTGGGAAGAAGTTGATAGACTAAGTTACGTGCCGGGATCAGGAGTTGCTACATTGTAGCCTGGAGAAGTATTTAGTATGAATATTTGATGATAAATCTTATTTTGAAGCTTTTTTTGGCCTACTCAGTATATAGAAATTATACGGTTGGAGATACCGTGCATGCATCTGGAGCACAGGAACTTTGAATTTGATTTAGAGTGGAAAGAGATTTTTGATCTTTTTGCACAATATTTGTCTAAACATTGTGTGTTCAGATGTGTATACATGCTGTGGAGAAAAGGAAAATGTATTCTTTTTTAATCCACATTTTGTCAAAAACTGAGAAGGAAAAGAGCAAATCAATTCAAGCTTTTTTATTATATAATTTGTGTTCATAAGAAAATGCCAATTTGTATAGTCAAATATTTGCTTTGAATTTTTTACAAATGTGCGGAACTTGGTACCCACTAATTCTTGGAAATGAATATAGTATTCTTTTTATTTTGTTCTTTGAATTGGTTATTAGTAGACATTTTCTGTGCTTTGCTTCTTATTTTAAAGAAAAAAAAAATCTCTTATATCCATGTCCAAATTGGCCGACAAAATGTGACCCTTTTGTATTGATAGTCACATTTTGTATTGATGGGTATTAGATTTTTTTTTTTTTTTAAATGTAAAATGCGTTTTCATCCTCCTTAAATCTCAATTTTTTTATTCATATTATCAAATAGGCAAATTTGGGTTTGATAATTTTAAATGTGTAAGAAGTCTATTTCGCTTAAAATAGATGGTAAAACATTCTGCCACGGGCTATAAGATATTTGGTTAAGAGTAGGATTGGATTCTTTAATCCTTTTTATTCTCTCAATTCTAGCTACCCTAAAATGGAGGGTAAAACATTTTGCCATGGGATGAGGCATTTGGTTGGGAGTATGTTAAATTTTCTAATCCCCTTTATTCTTCCAATTCTAGCTATGAGCCTTAGCCATTTAGACTGGTTATTAAAAAAAAAAAAAATAAGTTGGATTTGATATAAATAACATTTGATCTTTTTATATGGACCAATTGGTTGAACAATTGAAATTTAGCTTACCATTATTAGAACATATTGCCTACATATTTCACCACTTTTCAAGTTGTGGTACATTTTTTTTTTTCAATTATCCTTCGAACAATGTCCGATTCATCCAATAATTATGCACAAGGTGTTTTCTCTCTCTATATGAAACATTTTTAGTGCCGCTAACTATTAATTATAACATGAACTATACCAAGTTTTAAAAACACACTAATTTATTAAGTAAATGTAAAATATTTAAAATATGTATTATAAATCTAATCGTCAGATAGAATACATATGAAGTGCGTAAAAATTTGCTTATATGGTTGAATATTATTGGTTAAAAAGTGTTTGATGCATCACACATGAAGACATAAATATTACTTGCCAGTGTGCATTATTAATTTAATTAGGGTGAAATTTCTTTGGTGTTTAATTAGGATTAATGATCATATTAAACTCTGTACTGGACTCACGCTGGCCTTTACATGTGAGTCACATGATATGTTGTTAATAGGGTTTAATTGAATTTGAAGATTACTTAGGTTTAAAACTATACTGATCTAACTTAAGATTACATGGCAGGCCACCAAACCATAACATGGTCAACAAATCCAAAGACTTAAAAATAGAATTCTTTTGTTAGATCAGAAAGAGATTCAAGAATAGAGAGCCCAACAATATGATCATAATTAATTAAGGTATTAAAGGAAAAAGGTTGATGATTGTAATAATATATTAATAGCTTACTCATTTCTTTTTTTTTTTTTGGGAAGTTAATAGCTTACCCAATTCTATTGAGGCAATTTTTTTTAAAACAAAAAAGGTAAAAATAAAGGACACTAAAATAAAAATATTTGCAGTCATGTATTGTTATTGACATATTCTTATTTTTTACATGAATTAAAATATTATATTAAAGAATTTCATAGTTTAAAAACTAGAAAAATGTAAGAAAAATAATTTATTTATTGTATCTATTTGTATGGGTATTATTAGGGCTACATAAAAATTAACCAAATCGACCAAACCGAATTGATTCAATTCAATTCAAAATGAAATTCATGGTTGAAGTGGTTATATGGATGGTTATGGTTTTGAAATTTTTTTAAACCGATTTTTTTGATTTGACTTCGAATTAAGAAAATAAAAATCCAATAAAATCAAACCGAACCAATAATATAGTGTAAAATCGAACCAATAATATATATATATATACACGAGATATTAATGCTAATAATTTTCTAGTTTCCTAAAATTAGAGACTTTTAATTACCTAGAATCCTAAACTCTTCAACTTTCCTTTTACTCTTTATAAACAAACACCTCAACTTTAATCCTAGCAATTCCTCATCTCATCATCTTCTTTGTAATAACAGTTCACTCACTTAAGTTAAAGCTATTCATCATATCAATAAAGTGAGTTTTAACTAACTCTTTTTATTTTTTTAAATGCTTTTATTTTTTATTTATCAATTTTTTTTCTTTGTTTAGTTACCTGATTGTCTGTGCTTTGATTGTAAACAAACAAAAAGGTGAACAACTTTGAAAATCAAATCTCTCTTGTCCCGGTAACTTAAACCTATTTGTTTTATCTATATGTGTTTGTATGAAATTCTATTTATAATTTGATAAAATAAATTTTATTCGATATATCAAAAAATTAAATTTTATAAATAATATGTCATATTTGTCTTTTACTATATTTTATCTATTGAATTTCTATGTTTTGGATGATGTTTATATTGTTATTTTAAGCATATGATTTTAAGTTAATTTTTATGGTATGTTCATTTTTTTTTTATTTCGTTCATCCATTTATTCGTCAAACCAGCTAAATAGACTATCCAAACTGAATCCAAATAGCTTTAGTTTGGATATTTTTAGTATTATTTGGTTTGGTTAAAAATTGAAGCATTCAAAAACTAATTTTATTGATTTGATTAGAAATTTTTGGTCTATACTGATCCAACCGAACTATAAACACCTCTAGGTATTATGCCTGCTGATAACTTGAATCTGGAACCTCCGAGTCCTGTTTGTCAAGCAACCAACGAAGGGGCAAGGTGAGAGGTGGGGTCTCCCTCACAAACCCTCCGATGCCTAAGTTAGATAGGTTGAGAGAGAATTTAGAGAGAGAAAGAGAACTAAGAGAATAGAGATGAATAGAATAAATATATGAGAGATGGTAAGGACTATTTATAGAGGATGAGATACTCAAACCTGAGAGGAGTAGGACTCCTTCTCCTAGGAGGATATGTTTCTTATTTGCTTAGTTACTTCCTGATCCGGGAGTCTTCCTAATGAGGAACTCCTTTTCCTCTTTAGATTTGGTCCCCTTGTGCTGCAAGTTATTATTATTTAGGAAGACATTTATTAGTTAGAATAGGAATATACCTGTGGGGTATCAAGAGTCCCCCCCGAAAGTCTATTCGGATATTTATGTCCGAGAGTTGTATGAGTCGATAGGAGACACTCGGAACATGCTGGATCTAAGCAGAAGGGTGAGCTGAGGTGGCCAGCCTCAGTCACTGATGCTGAAGACGCTCGGTACCGAGACTCGGATTAGTGTTTAAAAAAGAATGAGAGAGCTAT
>CATIWK010254929.1:0-12599 GCA_949634005.1 Mallotus japonicus
AGCCCGATGGACGATGAGTCCCGGAGCTGGTATAACTGCTGTAGCTCGATTGACGATGAGTCTCGGGGCCAGTCTTCTGTCAAATATGGAATAAGAGAATATTTTGGAATTGAGAAAGCCTGTTTGACTAGAGAGATTTTGTGTGTTGAGGACGAGAACTTTTAGGGTTCTGCTCCATTCCTCCACTTAAAATTATTCGTTTTTATTCATATGTATAAAAATGTGATTTGCAGCATGTGTATGCATTGCATGTATATTTATTATATTGATATAAATATACTATACTGGTGTTTGACTGTCTGTCATTAGGGTGCATGTATATATATAATAATAATTCACTCAGTGAGGTTTGACCCCCCCTCAATATTTTTTTTTCAGGGAGTTCTTCTTCCTCAGACCTTACTACTAGACCTCTCCGCCGGTCTTCTTCTGCCCCGACTGATTTATGTAAATCACTTATTTGAACTTTTGTTTACACTCTAGACGCTGCAGTAGTAGTGTTTGAATGTTGTTGTATGTAATGTAACTTTTATAACTGAGATTGTCAGTTTAAGAATTGTGTACTATTGTACTCTGTAATCTGTTATAAGATATTATTTTTATTAAGTAAAGTTTTAATTATTTGGTATTTTCAAGAGTTATTTTATGTGTGTTTTATATTTAAGGCTTGCTACGGGTTCTGGTTATGATAATTCTCGTTCCCTAGCGCCGGTCATGATTCCCGATTTGGGTCGTGACACAAATGCTATGGCTCCCGCTCCGGAACTCTCTATAATAAATAATATTTATTTAAAAATATGCTTATATGTAACAAATAAATTCATAATAATTCCCCAAAATTTTAGAAAAATTATAAAAATCAAGAAATTAATAAAATGGACTTAGAAATATCCTAAATATGACATTTGAGGCTAAAGGAATTTATTTTGGTGAGTTAAGACAATTTAAATGGAAATTAGGAAATTTCCACCCAAACACTTTTGGGATTTTTAATTCAAAATCCGTGAGGAATAAGACCTAGCTCCAGTTATAGAAATTAATCCTCATAATTCATACTATTTATTAAAAATAAAATCAGAATTTTCGGGGCTAGTCACTATTCCTTATTGGAATCCAATTAGGATTCGCCGGATTTCTAATCGGAAAAATGTTTCTTTCACAAAATATATATATCGACATGTTCAAAGCAACATATAGAACTCAAAAGTAGTCTTAAACTCAACAAACAACCTCTAAATTAATAGATTAGAGAGGAAAATGGAAATTACCAAATAAATTCCTATCAAAGCCTAAAACCACACGGATCGGATGCAAAATTGGTACCAAAAGACTCCTAGAAACAAGATGAGTTCGATGGTGTTAGTTGTAGCAACTAAAAGTCGTAGGAAAAGATGATTTGTAGTCAAAAAATTTAAGTCAAAACTTTGGAGGCTAAACTGATCAAAACCGGGCCAAATTCTATGAAATAAAAACTACCAACATGTTGAGGATGTTGAGTAGAATCTGTGGTTCGAAATTCATGTCAATGGAGGTCATTTTTCTGATGAACGGAGATGGAGAAGATTCAGGTGCTACAGTGTTAGATGAGTGAGTTCATGGTCTTAAAAGCAAATTTGCGTCTGTTAGCTATAAAACTGAAGAGGAACTATCAAATTACTAATTTAGTCACCGTATTTTTAGCAAAATTTCCATTTAGTCCTTCCACTTTGAGGCTTCAGATAGCTGCCAGCAATTAAATGAGTTAACACCCCACAACGACTGCACATCAACACTATAATAACTCTGCAACAACCCAACATCAATGACAATAACTCAGCAACCAAACAATAAGCCAATCAACAACAAATCAATGGATCATCAATAACACAACAACGACTTAACAATCCATCAACAACCCAATAACAACAGTAACATATATTATTTTTATAAATAAATTAAGGGTTATTACATTCTTCCCTCTTAAAGAAAATTTGTCCTCATATTTTAAAATTACATCAACTTCCAAACAAGTGAGGATATTGACTTCGCATGTCTAATTCAGTTTCCTAAGTACAGTCCTCTACTGTATTGTTGCTTCACAATATTTTTACCATAGAAATCTCTTTAGTGCGAAGATGGCGAACTTATGGATCCACAATCACCACTGGATACTTTTCATATGATAAATCCTCACAAAGCTCCACTGCCTATGGCTGAAGAATGTGAGAAGGATAAAAATTGTACTTCCTCAATATGTAAACATGAAACACCGAGTGAATCCGTGATAACTCTGGTGGAAACATCATTCTATAAGCCACATCACCAACTCTGGAGCGAATCTCAAAAGGTCCAATATATCTTCGAGCTAGCTTTTGACCAAATCTCACTACTCCTTTCATCGGTGACACCTTCAAGAATACCATGTCTTCAATAGAGACTGATACATCCTTTCTCTTGGGATCTGCATAACTCTTCTGTCGACTAAAGGTTGTTTTCAATCTTTGTTGAATAAGAGGAATTTTCTCTGAAGTCACTTGCACTTATTTTGGCCCTGTTAGTTGCCTCTCTCTAACTTCCCAACATAAAGGAGATCTACACTTCCTACCATATAATGCTTTATATGGAGCCATTTCAATGCTTGCATGATAACTGTTGTTATATGCAAATTCTATCAATGGCAAGTATAAATTCCATTGGCCACCAAAATCTATCATACACATTCAAAGCATATCCTCTAGTGTTTGAATGGTCCTTTTTGACTGACCATTTGTTTGAGGATGAAAAGTTATGCTGAAGTCAAGTCTAGTACCTAATGCTTTATGCAACTCTTACTAAAAGATTGAAGTAAAATTTGCTCCTTTGTCCGACACTATACTCTCTGGAACCCCATGTAGGCAGACAATTCAATTGATGTACAACCTAGCCAACTTATCTATAGTATAAGTCTTCTTAATTGGCAAGAAGTGAGTTGACTTGGTTAACCTATTAACTATTACCCATATAACATCATAGCCACTTGATGTGCGAGGCAAACCATAAATAAAGTCCATCACAATCATGTCCCACTTCCACTCAAGAATGGGTAACTGTTGCAGTAATCCTGAGGGTCTTTGATGTTCTAATTTCACCTGCTAACATATGAGCCACCTAGATACAAACTCTGCAATATCTCTTTTCATTCCATTCCACCAATATGTATCTTTCAGATTATGATACTTTTTGGTAGAACCTAAATGAACACTGTAAGTAGAAAAGTGTACTTTTTCCATAATCTCCTTCCACAACTCATCCACATCCGGCACACATAACCTAGTGCCTAAACGTAGTACACCCTCACTATTAATAATAAAATCTCTGGACTGACCTTGCTGTACTTCTGACATTATCTTCTGCAACTGTGGGTCCCTTCTCTGAGCTATTTTAACTCTATCCAAGTACATTGATCGTACTCTAAATTGAGCTAAAAGAAATTTCTTGGTTAGCTTCCATTGCAATCCCTGATAAATTAGCTCATGCAATTCTTTAATGATTAGCCTCTGTTCCGTGTTAATATGAGCAAGGCTGCCTGTTAACTTTCTACTCAACGTGTCAGCTACCACATTAGCTTTACTCGGATGGTAAAGATTAGAGCAATCATAATCTTTAAGGAGTTCCATCCATCTCCTCTACCTCAAATTCAAGTCTCTTTGCTGGAAAATATACTTTAAACTCTTGTGGTTGGTGTATATTTCACAAGTTACACCGTACAAGTAATGCCTCCAAATATTCAATGCAAACACTAAAGCTGCCATTTCTATGTCATGAGTAGGATAATTCTACTCGTGCTTCTTTAACTGACGAGAAGCATAAGTAATTACTCTCCCATTTTGCATCAGCACACACCCAATCCTACTCGAGAAGCATCATAATAAACCACATAACTTTCATTTCTTGAAGGTAAGGTCAATATAGGAGCTGAAGTTAACCTATCTTTGAGCATCTAAAAGTGCTCCTCACATTTATCTATCCATACAAACTTAGCATTCTTTTGGGTCAGCGTTGTTAAAGGTATGGCTATCTTGGAGAAATCCTTCACAAACCTCCTATAGTAGCCAGCTAAACCCAGAAAACTCCTTATTTCAGTAACTATTGAGGGCCTTGGCCATTCTGTAATGACTTCAATCTTCTTGGGATCTACTTGTTTGCCATCTTTGGATACCACATGGCCTAAAAATGCCACTTGATCTAACCAAAACTCATATTTTGAGAACTTGGCATACAATCGGTGCTCTCTTAAGGTCTGAAGCACCATTCTTAAATGCATAGCATGCTTTGCCTCTTGGAATATACCAAGATATCATTAATAAATACTATCACAAATCGGTCCAAGAATGGCCTAAACACCCGATTCATAAAGTCTATAAAATTTTTTGGGTGTTAGTAAATCCAAAGGACATTACCAAAAATTCATAATGGTCATATCTTATCTGAAAAGCAGTCTTAGATATATCTCCACTTCTGATTCTCAACTGATGACAGCTAGACCTCAAGTCAATCTTGGAGAAACACCGAGCTCCTTGAAGTTAATAAAACAAATCATCAATCCTCGGGAGTGGATATTTATTCTTGATGGTAACTTTGTTCAACTATTTATAGTCAATATAAAGTTGAAGACTACCATCTTTCTTCTTCATAAATAACACTGGAGCACCCCCCAAGGAGATGTGCTGGGTTTGATGAAACCCTTATCAAGCAACTCTTGTAATTGCTCTTTAAGCTCCTTCAACTCTACAGGCACCATCATATAAGGTGGCATAGAGATAGGATCTGTATCGGGTATAATGTCAATACAGAATTCTATCTACCTTTATGGTGGCAAGCCTGGTAATTCTTTAGGAAAAACATCAGAAAACTCATATACCATAGGCACATTCTCAACTGCTCTCTTATCTGCCTTTGTATCTCTGACCACAGCTAAATAGCCTTAACACTTCCTTCTAAGCATCTTTCTAGATGTGATTGTAGAAATGAGATTCTGAAGCATTAAACTCTTATCACCCCTAAATCAAAATTCCACATCATTTGGAATTCTGAAAATCACTTCTTTCTCTCGACAATCTAATGTGGCATAGTGTCGAGCCAACCAATCCATTCCTAAAATCACATCAAAATCTATCACATCCAACAAGACTAAGTTCGCCAATAACTCTCTACCTTTTCACCAACACTGGACAAGATGGAAAGACTGTCTGTTTTCAACTAATCATTGAGGGGAGTTGCTACATATAATGGGACTAACATTTTGGATGGTTGTCATCACATTCTTGAAGCAAAAATAGGAGATACAAAAGAATGTAATATGCCAAGATTAAATAAAACTCTAGCATCAAGATAACAAACCGAAAGAGTACCTCCCACAACTGCATTGGATGCCTGAGCATCCTGAGTTATCAGTGTGAAAACTCTGGCCTATCCACGGCTTGCTTGCCATGAAGTAGATGGCTGCATAAATCCTCGGCCCTGATAGCTCACAAACTGAGTACCACTCTATTAAGGATATACTAGTGCATTAAACTAAGGAGTATGATGTATTGGCTAAGTAACTGTAGCAGATGAACCCTATGGGTAAGCCTGCTGATAACCATAATTCAGGCATGATCTAGTAAAGTACCCAACCTGACTACATCTGAAACATGCTCCTAATGGTAGGTGATAAGGGCCTTGATGTACCCGACCACAATTAAGACATGCACTGGGCCTTAAGCCTATACTACCGTACCCAGAACTCTTACCACTACTACTACTGCTTGCTTATGTCCAAATCTAATAGGTCTACTATATCTGTGATTATGTCTCCTAGATCTATGTCCCCTCTAACCTCTATGCTGCTGGGATGTGCCAATCTGAATACCAATACTATCAAGTTGAAACACTAGAGGATGAATACCTTGAACACTGGTTGTTCTACCATCTTCACTCATATAAGGGTCTGGGATCATACCATGCATTATGTGTTGCCTCTCCAACTGCCTGGCGTCATCAATAACACTCTCCAAGGTATAACCCTTAGTACGAATCCCTATATATGCTGGTCCTAACCCAATCATAGACAAATCCACTGTTCTACGCTCGTCTCCCATCACGTTCGCTATATGACGTGACAATTGGAAGAACTCCCTTGTATAATCATCAACTGATCTGTCTCTCCTCTATTGATATGCAACAACTGTTATCTGTAAGCATCCTTGTAGTAGGTGGACAAAAAAACTGTAAAAAGTGCCCCTTAAACTCTATCCAAGTGATAGTGTCCATATAGGACTGTATGGATTGCATAAACCAATCTTGAGCTGCTACTTGAACTGATAACTCAACAATAAGGATCCTCTGATAATTTGTGTACCCAGTCCTAGTCCTGGACTCAATGGCATTGATAAATTATAAGCCATCTTCAGTCCCATCAAAAGAAATTCTCCTAACTCTAGAGTACAGAAGAAGAGCATTAGCATATGTCATCCTTTGATTCCTTTGTTGAAGCATCTGCTGCACCAAGGGCATGGCTTGGTTAAGTGTAGCTAAACCTTGATTAATTCCTGCCATTCCAGCCACAAAGGCTGTAGGATCCACTTTTGGAGCTTCTGGCTCTACTTGCAGCTGTTGCTCTTGTCCCTGAGCTACTGCTACCCTAGGCCTACCCCTTCTTCTAACTCGTGGGGCAGGGGGAGGAGCTTCATCCTGAAAAAAGTGCTCAGTATCACTATTTGCTGCTCATGCTGTAGGAGTATTTCGTGCTCGCCTCATTCTAAAAAGGCACAAAAACCAACTAGATTCAAAACACAATAAGAGAACTGGCGTATACGTCGAATTCTAAAAGCAATAATAACAACATATGAAATTTATCAACCTAATTACCGTAGTAGTTTCAAGAAAAGATAGACACCAATGACCAAAAGAATAACAAATTAACCATTAGCTCTGATACCAACTTTGTCACCACCCAAACCTAAAAGGCCCGTGACCGGCACTAAGAAATGGGAAAGCATGAAACTTCTGAAACCCGTAGTAAGCCTTAAGAAAATTTTCACATCAAAATTAAATCACTTTTAACTTTTAAAGAAAATTTATCAGAGTTTCCTCTATACCGAGATAAAACCAAAACCTAAAAAAAATACAAATAACACTTCCAATATAATTTTTTCAAAACAACACCACAATAAAAATCAAATACATATATCTTCAACATAATAAAATCAACAATACAATTTATACAAAATATTTTACTAATACGGTGTTATAGAATTTAATTACACAATACACATATCAAATAAACCTACATAATATAGCCGGAGAAGAAGAAACCCGGCGTAGATGACAACCAATATCAGACTATCTGTGAGGTCCTGAAAAAATAAAAATTGAGGGGAGTCAGACCTCACTGAGTGAATTAATAATATAAAATGCATGTTGGTTTTGAAATACTTATTTAAAACCATTAAATAGTTTATATATTTAAATATTTTTTTTGGATGAAAAACTATCTTTATAAAATACCTTTTCAAAAATCAGAAATACTTTAATATAAAACCACTCATAAGAAAATTATATAAATTAAAATCTTTGATAAAAAACATGGTAAAACCTTAAACCTCAATTCTACTAAGCCTTTCGGCTCTCTTAAACCCAAATGATTGTCGGTCCCAGAGAGTAAACTCAATCATGGTCCAGCCACAATCAGTCTCTTACACCAATTATTTATTGGCGCCCAAAGAGCAAGCTCGACTAGGGTCCAACCAGTAAACATATACCTGCCCAGAAAGTCTTACTCAACCAAGGCTCAACCATAAACCTGCCCAGAGTCTCACTCAACCAAGGCTCATAATCAATAATCCTGCCCAGAGAGTCTCACTTAACTAGGGCTCACAATCAACCAATGGCCAATTCATAAATCATACTGGTGTGCACACAGTCCTGGTGACACCCACCAGGTGGCATGTTCTATCATTTTCTCCAAAACATACTTATCATAAATGATTAAAAATAAAACAAAATGAGATGAAATCAAGCTAAAGCATCTTCTCAAAATCTTTGGCAACGATATAATCAATAAATCATGCTCACAGTGATATTCATATTCATAATTAAATTCATCTCATGAAAATTCTTATTTATAGAATCTCAACAAACATTTTATAAAATTAACTCACCTATGGAGCGCACCGGCTGACGTGTCCTCAGCTGGCCAAATGCTATGGCTCCCGCTCTGGAACTCTCTATAATAAATAATATTTATTTAAAAATATGCTTATTTGTAACAAATAAATTCATAATAATTCCCAAAATTTTAGAAAATTTATAAAAATCAAGGAATTAATAAAATGAACTTAGAAATATCCTAAATATGACATTTGAGGCTAAAAGAATTTATTTTGGTGAGTTAAGACAATTCAAATGGAAATTAGGAAATTTCCACCGAAACGCTTTCGGGATTTTTAATTTAAAATATGTCAAAAATCAAACCTAGCTCCAGTTATGGAAATTAATCCTCATAATTTATACTATTTATTAAAAATAAAATCAGAATTTTCTGAACTGGTCGCTATTCCTTGCCGGAATCCGGTTGGGACTCGTAAGATTTCTCGCCGGAAAAACGTTACTTTCACAAAACAGATATATCAACTTGTTCACAGTAACATTTAGAACTCAAAAGTAGTCTCATACTCAGCAAACAACCACCAAATTAATAGATCAGAGAGAAAAATGAAAATTACCAAATAAATTCTGATCAAAACCTAAACCACAGGGATCAGAGGTAAAATTGGTACCAAAAGGCTCCTGGAAACAGGATGAGTTTGATGGTGGTGGTTGCAGCAGCTAACAGTCATCGAAAATGATGAACTTGAATCTGTTAACATAATATTTTAATAAACAAGTAGTAACCCACTCTACAATATATTTTACATTCAAATATGAACTTGAAAACTTCACTTAAATAGAATTGAAATCAAATTTAAATCACTTGCCCAAATTCTCTTAAACCTAAAGTAACTTGAATTAGTTTAATCAAAAAGTGAATTGTACAAAAATCTCCTACAACTCACTAAGGGAGAATTAAAATTTGCTTCCCAAGCATATGAAGAGATTTGATTTTGAGGAAAAGAATTTGTTGAGAGTAAAAAAATGGTAAGAAGGTGAAATGTTTTTACTGATTTGAAGAAGCACAAGTGATGTTGCTGTAATGGTGGCTTAAGGGAGAAAACATGCATCCATATTTTACAACAGCTGTCTCATTCTCTTTTTTTTTTTGGCAGCTTCCATAGCTACCATTTATTGCTTCTTCAACCTTACTCTAACACTTGTCTCTCCCAAAATGCCACCTATTTCTTCCATTGTTTTACTATTATTATTATTATTATTATTATTATTATTAATGGAGTAGGGATTTCACAGGAGAGGAGAAGGAAAATGTAAGCAGGTGAGTGAAATCTTCCTTTTCTTCCCTTAGATTAATCTCTTAATTTTTATTGAATTGAGTATCCTCTTAATCGGTTTCCTATCAATTCTCTCCAATTTCTTTTGTTTTGTTGAGTTTGGAATCAATCTTGTTTGTTTTCTAGTTGAAGCTTCTACTACTAGATTCTAGCAGTTCTTGCTAAATTCCTTGTAGCTTTATTGGTTGTTGATCTTTATTAATCCTCAGTATTGTATATGTTAGCAACTTATGTGAAGCATGCTTAATTTCCTAATATAATTCTTAAACTTTGGAAGAGTAAACAACTAAATTAATAAGATATAGATGGAGGGTTACAAAACACAGTTTGTAACTACAGAATAAGATAAAAAGAAAAGTTGTTTGCACCTGTAATCAGGACACAAAAGTGATTGATCATTCATTCGCTCAAGTGACCATCAATTTGTCTAGGTAAATCGACCGAGTAGTGTAGCTGAGCCGATCATTTTTTTACCGATGATAAGTATAAAACTACTAAACTCCAAAAAGAAATTACCTTTATTGCTGCTATTCTTTATTTCATGTAATGGATCCATAACATAAGTGTTAAGCCTTCCAAAAATTCAATTTTAGTTAATGAATTTGAAATAGAACGTGGCAAGTAGATTACATGCATGCAAATATGTTACAAAATCCTAGTGGCCCCTCTTAACTATGCTAAACATTTGACTTGCATGGGTATAAATTTAGGAAATCATAAGACTTCATAATAATAATAATAATAATAATAATAATAAAACTAATTATAATATTTAAGTTAATAATATTAAGCCATACATAAATAACATAAAGAATAAATATATTAAAGAGCATATGTGCACACGAGATTGAAAAGGTTGTAGTAAGACCGTGCCCGAGGTACGGCTGGGTTCTGCGAGATGTCAGATTGTGTCCGGGACACAGCAGCTCGCGTGATTTGAAAAAATTATTCGTACTTTTAAGTACGATGTGCTATGATTTGACAAAAAATTGAGATTTATGTTGGCTAAATTGTGATAACTATCTTGTGGACAGCACTTGAAATTCAATATGATGTTGTGGCAAATCCAAGTGGTATTAACTATATGGAGACAAATGTGATGAACCATCAATGTGCTGAATGGTACCCACCACATCGATATCAACCTATAATTCTGTGAATTAGTAAATTGTGCATATGTGCTCTAAGAATTATGTACTTGAGACTACGAAATAGTATCTTGAAACGCTAAATTATGTGTTTTATTAGTATAATTCTATATATAACAAACCATAAATTCTTGAGGTTTGGAATAAGAGAATTTTTGTAATTAAGAATAGGCAATTTTATTTGATTATTATGAGGTAAATTCAAATGGAAATTTCTAATAGTCTATTGTAAAATAATTTATGTTATATATATTTTCTAGCATTTAGTTTTATTTATTTATTTTGTACATTCCTTCGCATTGTTTTTATTTTGATTTAATTCTTCGGTCATATTTTGTCACTCACTGGGAATTTTCTTATGAAAATACTCACTTCCGTTTTGTTTCCTTCCTTTCAACCTAGATTGATATTATATAGTTTTTGCAATGGTTGTTCATTGGGTGGCCATGACTTACAATGTGTATGGAGATGAGACTACTGTTGTTTATACTATACGCCATGATGTTGATGTTGTTTTTCCCTGGAGGGCTACTATCGAGCCCTTCACAGTGGATTTTTGCATATTTGTGGAATCAGATGACTTCTTAGATGGTTATTGCACCATTATTATAGTCACGTATGAGTCCACTATGGGGACTCGGGTTTCTCTGACTTGGACTTAGTCATGACCTGCATTTGATCTTTTTATACTTTTTTTGGACTCTTAATGTGGAGTGTAACTAAGCATAATTTTGTTGTATATAGTATGCTGCTATAGTACACTCCTATATCCATAGACTAGGACAGCACTAGGAGGGTTACTATTATATTAATTGTACATATGTTGTATATATTTTTGTGTAACCCTTGTAGTTGTAAGCTTCACTAGCTTTCTAGTGACTATGTTATGCATATAATCTATGTTTATATAAGTGGTTATCTTCCCTTGCCATCTACCTTTGATATTGTAAAGATTTGATGTTTTTGTTTTGTGATATCAATTTAAATTTGCCACCACGAGTATGTTATACACCAAATAGATTATGAGTTTACTTTAGAGGTGGTGCCTCTCTACATTGATACTCTAGTTAGGTTATTTAGGGTTAGCAATCATCTAATTAAGGTACCTGTAGAGAGGGGTGTCATATTTATTAGTATCAGAGCATAGGTTTGATAGCCTAAGGCATACGGTCTAGGTTGGATGAATTTTGTAAAATTAATTAAAGGATACTGAGTTTGATGGATATTAGCTATTGATAAAATGAAACCTTGGTGGAAAAAATTATTGAAGTTTAATTTAGATTTCAAGAAGATGGCAAGAACTAGAGGTGGCTTGATTGGTGGCCGAGGTAGAGGTAGAGGTAGAGGTAGAGGTATAGGTAGAGGAAGAGGTAGAGGTCAAGGTGCTCAGGTTGATGGAACAAGGCTAGTAGCTTGGGCAGAAGGCTCAAGTAGGAGTTGTGTTCCCGTCACGAGAATCACCTCCATCATTGGCTTATATTGGCCATGAGAGAAATGTTGCACAGGAAGCTCAATCTGGTAGTAACCAAGGTAGCTCTGCATCGACCACTCCGATGTTGAATTTTAATGTACCAAGAAGAGCGTGTAATCATCAACCTCCACCAGCACTGGTACAAGCGGAAGTGGCTAACTTTCCTATGCCGTCGGTGATGCATATTGATGCTACAGAATTGACATGCACTATGGCCACAGTAATGTTTGAAAAGGATAAAAAGAAATACAAAAGGCCAGGATATGTGATCGAGCACGCTAAAAAGTGTGGAGCATATGATTTTTATGGCACATTAGATCTTGGCCAAGCTTATAAGTGGATAAAAACTATAGAAAAAGCCTTTACAACAATGCAGTTGAGTGATAAGGAGAGGATAGTGTAGACACCCAATTTCGGGATAACTGAGCATGGATGCGACAGAGAACTCCGATGATGAGAAAATTAAAAATTAGTCTCGGGATGTTTGAGTTCGGAATCTCAAAGAAGCTTGTTTGTGTTTCTAAAGTACGTTTAAGG
>CATIWK010254943.1:0-16563 GCA_949634005.1 Mallotus japonicus
TAAACTCTTTTACAACACTTATATAACAAGTTTAAGAAATAAAGGAACAAGGCTTCTCTAACGAGGATGTTGGCCAACCTTATTCTGAAACTTCTATTCACACTCACTCAACTCTGATCACCAACTATCAAGCCCCGCTATTTGAAAACATTTATAAAACAGAGTAAAATGAGTATAAAAAAATACTCAATGAATAGATATATCAAGCAGAAAACAATTTGGTTAAACCAAACATATTTAACTTCTCAAATGATAATAATAGAGTATTTAAAATCATATTATAATCCACTTAAAACATCAAATCCTTTCTCACTTTCAAACTTGTGCAAACATAGCCAAGTAAAACATATGCCTTGTTTAACATCAATACAACATTTCACAAGTATTAACCAATCCCTATAATAAGCATCACAACTTGGCCATAACATACAGGCCATCACAAACTCACTCTCTAGGCATACTTTAAGGCTAACCCTTCCACTACATTAGCACAGAACGACCCTTCTACCTTTACCGCCCTGCAATTAAGTGCCTTGTTATTTATTACACAATAACAACCATCAAGAATCTCAAATGTGCATATATCACCTCAACACATTCACACATCTCATATAGGGTGGTACTACACAAATCAAATACCATTTCCTCCAAATAATCAATCAAAACAATATTATCATATTTATGGTTCAATAACCATTCAAAATCAAACAATCTTCATCATAATTTAAAGAAGAGAGGAACCATGTAGAGCATAAATTTATTTAAATCACCAAGTAAATAAAATGACTTCAAATTAGTTTACAAAACAAAGCATATATTAGTAATACACTTAACTTGCACACTTGAAACCATTATTGTTTCAAAGCTTAAATGCTTCAAGTAATTCAAGTTGTAATCAAACTGAATTGAATCATTTATTACACATCATTTCAGATTCAAAAACATCATTAAAAACTCATTTCCTTGCTATTATAAAAAGAGTTTAAGGACTTGAACATCTACTCACCAAAACAGCCTATAAACACACAAACCTGGTTCACCGAATTTGCTTAACTTGCACCTGCACTTCCTTTGCCTTTTCTAGCACCTAACAGATACAATTTCATTTACAAATCAATAATTTAATAATCCCACATGGTACTCTAACCATACAGCCCCCAAATGCTATGCATAAAATGCAATTAAGCTTAATTCTACAAATCAGCTTTATTGACTCTAAAATAGCTGTTTTCAGGCCTAAATTAGAAAAATCACTCCGACCTATAAAAAAGGAATTTTAACCTCAAATTTAAACCAAAATCATATATATATGTCTAGTATCTTCAATAAAAATTTCACTTCCATTTGATAACCACAAATAAAATTATAAAGATCATAATACAAACATCTCAATTACTAAGATAGGTTGAGAAATAAAAGGTACAGGTCTGCTAGACCACTATTCAGGCATAATTTGCTCTTGATCAAAACTAAAAACTTTTAGAGAACTCTTTAAGTTTTCTTAGAATCAAACTAAACTTAATTTGGAGTTTTTTAGCTCAAGATATACCAAAATTATCTAAACTAGTTTTAACTCATTAACTCTGTAAACCTGGTTCATATAATCATAAAGGTGTTTTCAGAGCTATCTTTGAAAAATTACTGGAAATTATAGAAAAGGAATCTTGAGTTGAAATTTTAATCAATCTTAGATCTATATGTTTAGAATATTCTGTAAAAATTTCACATCAATTGGACAACCACAAAAATAATTATAGATAACGAAATACAACCAGCTCAAAGAAACTGATAGACTGAGCAATAAAATGTTTTCTTTTATTACCCTAATATAGAGACTGAATCAAATTGAGCTCAAAGAGGAAAAGTTTAGAAAACTCTTTTTAAGTTTCCAGATCATCAAATAACATTTAATTTGGAGCTCGCTAACTCAAGATATGATCGAATTACAGAGACTAATAAAATAGAATTTATGAACCCGAATTCTGCAACTTAAGAACCTTAAATTAAATTAAATTAACCAAAATACTTAAAATTACTTACCAATTCGATCAATACAGCCTAGGAAGATGATTATTGATCTAGAATTGATTTAGATCTTCAAATCCTCTTGTATAAATCAGCTCAACTTGAAAAATTTTGAAATTTTCTCTAGCTCTTTCTCTTTTTTCCTTTTCTTTTCTTTTCTTTCTAAGAGTCCTTCTTTCTATTCTTTCTTTCTTTCCTTATCCTATGGCTGCTTAAAGTCACGTATTAGATAAGATTCACAGCCCCAAAATACATAAATTATAATAAAAATATCCATTTAGACCCTTAAGAAAATGATTTTGTTTCCTATATAACCTCAAGCTTTCAGTTGTTCAATTAAGGACAATTAGTTTCTCGAATTGAGTCATTACCTCTATAATTATATCTATACATTCTAACTTATATTTATATTAAATCAATATATAGTATGTAAATGTAATGCATAATGAATGCTAATGTACCTATAGTTAGGGTACGGGTGTGACAAAGGACTTCATCCATAGGCTCTGAAGTTGATACAAAAGGCACACTGGCTTCTCCAGCACCTTGTATTTGGGGTTTGTGGCCATCATCTCTTGCAGCTGGAATGTTAAAGTTAGATACAACGTCACTGCTTTTGCAAGTTCTCCTCCGTAAACCACATACTCTCTTTTTTCTATGGCAGCGATCGAACTGAATCAAATTTAAACCAAACCAAAACAAAAAAAATCCAAAGAAGAACAATAACAAAAAGGAAATTGATACCATAGTGATGAGTTGTAACGAGTTGAGCAATTTTCTTAAGAGAGGATCTAGGAAGCATCTGCAGTAAAGGAACCCCTCCTAAAAGCTCATCACTGTAAAATCAAAATAAAAAAAATTACAAATCAAGAAATCAAATCTCTTCATGGATCGTAGTAGCAACAAACTGACATTTAAAAACTTTCTTTAACCTGATTCAACGTCCATCTCTCAGAATGCTGTGAAATTGAAACAAAAAATGAAGCTCGGAGGTTTTGTTTCAGTTTCAATAGCGTGGAGGATGGTAAAGAGTAATTTGGAGATTTAATGCGCATTAAGAATGAAGTGCACCCATCTCTCTGTGTAACAATCAATTAGGAAGTTGGAGGAGGAGATGCAGGGCAACGGGGAGAGAGAGAGAGAGATGGCGATGAAATTTTTGGGGAAAAATTAGGGCTAAAAATTAGAAAATAAAATAAGAAAAATTATTATTATTTTAATTTACTTCTGCATGTAAGAAGCACGCACCTAATTTTAGGTTACATTGGATTAATTTGACCTTTAAATAGAAGTATTGGTGCTATTTGTTAAAAAAAATTAAAATTGGACTTATTTTATCTCGCGTTACAAGTTGAAGGGCTTATTTGTGTATTAGTCCAAACTAAATATATTTCTCAAGGAAGACCAAAACTGTGAAATGATGCAAAAGTGCAAACTACAATGTAAAGTCATCGTCACAACCATTTATGGATCTGTTTCTTTGAAATATTTATGATTTAATCATTGATGATGAGCAAATTATGTGATTTTCTGTAATTTTATGGTTTGTATTGCTTGATTTTAGTTTGCTTGCTGAATATTTCTCTAAGGAAGACCAAAACTGTGACATTGCTGACTGCTTGCAACTTATCATTAAACAAAATTTTTTTTCATTTCCCATTATTTTCTAGGTCCGGCCAGGCCTATCTATTTGAACACTGCAATGTGATTTCATCAAATTGTTGTTCATCAAATTTAGGTCAAAATCTGCAGATCTGCACTCGTTATTTTGACCTAATTATCCTCTAGAGTTGCTTATTTTAGTATTATAAGGCTAGATCAGCGATGCTCGTGGCTACCTCCGCTATCTATTTCTTAAATCTCTAAGGTGACATCCACATCAATCGTCTCTATCATGATGATGTCAGGTAATTTCTGCCTTTCTTTTTAGTTATATATGTGCATTAAATTTCATGAGTTGACTAGTAATATATGGCACATAAGCCTATTGTTGTGCTCTTAAATGACTGACTACAATAAGGAACAATTGGCGGTAGCTATAGCCGTCATTTTTAGAGTTCATGTGTAGCAATTATATGATAGATTTGAAATGGAGAACTTTGAAATAAATGGTGCAGAAGTCATTTTTGAAAAGATCCTGAGGATTTGAAAGACAGAAAGCTATACAAATTGAGGATCTAAAGGAAGCTCCACTAAAATTTAAGGATAAAATGCCAGAAATAACAGATCTTTTAGAGGAAGTGAAATAGAAGAGATTTGATGAAGGAAACCTAAGGATTCCCTAGGATTTGAAAAAGAACACCTATTGGTTATTAAGGGTAGATGGACAATTACACATAAGGAGCATCAAAGGCATCTTTCCCATTATGTGAGAAATGATGGAAAAGTGCAAACTATAGTATAAGGCTATTATCATGGCCTTTTAGGGAGAACTCCCACTCTACTAAGTGATATAGAGTCGAACTATGACTATTTTGGTGAGTTTTCCTATATATAGGCTTTAAGGCCTATTTTACTGTACATATTTTTCTAAGTTCCTCAGTTTTAATAAAAGAAGCTAGGTTTACTGGCCACCTTTATTTCTTTGTTGATTGTTGTTGGTTTCTAGAGAATTTCCAATCAACGTTTTAGGCTTATAAAATGAAGGAGCATCAAAGGAAATCTAAGGAGATTCTAAAAAGTGAAAGGGAATCATGTTGAGCGTTGTTGGCACCTACAAGAAAAATAAGGATTCTCTTGTATTCTTTATAAACAAAGATTTCTACAAGGGTTCTCTTCATAGCCAAGGATCTCTACTTAGACTCATCAAGGAGCAATACTACTATGTATATAAATAGACTTTCATAAGCCATTTATATGCAAGAGGTAAATATTTGTACCAAAAATTAAAGTCCATAGATTTTATAGTCCAAAATCCAAATACAATTAATTAATTAATTGTATAGTTATAGCAGAGACAAAAGTTGAGATGGAGTTAGTTACTGGCCAAAAACATGGTTTATTGGGAAGCAGTTAGCAAAAAAGAGAAAAACAACAGATAAAAAGGGTTTCCTATGACAAATGGAGGGGACTCATATCAACAACACAGATAACTTTTGCAATAAACACAAAACTTCAACAACAATAGTTTTTAATGGAGTCTCATTTAAACCTTAATCCTTTTGTTTTCAATGGAGTCTCTAGCTTTCTTTTTTTTTTTCTACTTCCAAGTTCCTAAACATTTTATTTTCATCTTCTTTATTTCTAAGCATTTTCAGTATTAAAGGTAACTAATTCCACACAGTTCCTTTAAGAACCCGTTAGTTTTTAGGTCCTTTAATCTATCAATAATCGTCTGTTTAGAAGTCAGAAACCTAAGGTTGGTGTACCTCATACACCTAGCACGCTCACAAGATCACTGAAAAGGGCTAGAAGCAAACATGAACTATTCTCTTTTAAATGAACTCTTTGGAGTTTTAATATATACAATCATATTAAATTAGTCGTTGCAGACAATTGCATTTGGAATCAGATTAGTTAGAGTCTAATGGACTTTGAATTTTCATGATTTAGACTAAAAAGGGAATTGATATGCATTTTTGAATTATAATGCAAAAAAAAATCATATTATATTTAAAAAAAAATTAAAATACAAAATTAAGTTTAAATATTATACACCTTTATAGTTTTTAAATTAATATACATAAATAAAGTAATAGAACAAAATTTCATATGTTAAGTTAAATTTAATAACAAGTAATGTCATATATTTCTTAAATATTTTTGAAAAGTAAATTACCGAAAAATCAGACCGATGAGTGTGACACTGTGTAAATAACCAAATCGTTCTTTTTTTCTTTTTTTTTCTTTTCTTTCTCTATTTCGTGCTTTTGTGTATGTGGAAAACACTTTTCGATTCTCCCATCGATTCATTATTTACATTTGTTTATCTACTATTTATTTTATTTTATTTAGGTATCTTCTTCTCCATTTCTCTGTATCTTTTTATCTTTGTTTATATAATTTTCTTAAATTTGTTTTTGAGAAATGGGCGAGTGACGGATGTGTTTCTTTGCAATATTTATGATTTAATCATTGATGATGAGCAAATTATGTGACTTTCTACAATTTTATGGTTTTTATTGCTTGATTTTGGTTTGCTTGCGGATTATTTCCCTAAGGAAGACCAAAACTGTGACATTACTGACTGCCTACAACTTATCATTGAACTGATATTTTTCCATTTCCCATTATTTTCCAAGACAGGCCAGGCCTATCTATTTGAACGCTGCAATGTGATTTCATCAAATTATTGTTCATTAAATTTGGATCAAAATCTGTAGATGTGCACTCGTTATTTTGACCTAATTATCCTCTAGAGTTGCTTATTTTAGTATTATAGTGCTGGATCAGTGATGCTCGTGGCTGCCTCTATTATCTATTTTTTAAATCTCTAGGGCGACGTCCTCATCAATTGTCTTTAACGTAATGATGTGCGGTAATTTCTGCCACTTTTTTTAGTTATATATGTGCACCAAATTTCATGAGTTAACTAGTAATATATGGCATATGAGCGTATTATTATGCTCTTAGATGACTGAGTACAACAAGGAATAATTGGCAGTAGCTGCAGCCGCCATTTTTAGAGTTCAGGTGCAGCAATTATATGATAGATTTGAAATGGAGAACTTTGAAGTAAATGGTGCAGAAATCATTTTTGAAAAAGATCCTAAGGATTTGAAAGACAGAAACCTATACAAATTGAGGATATAAAAGAAGCTCCATTAAAATTTAAGGATACAATGCCAGAAATAACAGATCTTTTAAAGGAAGTGAAAGAGAAGAGATTTGATAAAGGAAACCTAAGGATTCCCTGGGATTTGAGAAAGAACACCTACTGGTTATCAAGTGTAAATGGAGAATGATACAAAAGGAGCATCAAAAGGCATCTTTCCTATTATGTGGGAAATGATCGAAAAGTGCAAACTATAATGTAAGGCCGTCGTCACGGCCCTTTAGGGAGAACTCCCACTCTACTAAGTGATATAGAGTCGACCTATGGCTATTTTGGTGAGTTTTCCTATATATAGGCCTTAAGACCTGTTTTATTGTACATATTTTTCTAAGTCTTGTTTTATTGTACATATTTTTCTAAGTTCCTAAGTTTTAATAAAACAAGCTAGGTTTGCTGGCCACCTTTATTTCTCTATTGATTATTGTTACTTTCTAGAGAATTTTCAATCAACATTTTAGGCTTATAAAATGAGGGAGCATCAAAGGAAATCTAAGGAGATTCTAAAAAGTCAAAGGGAATCATGTTGAACGTTGTTGGCACCTACAAGAAAAATAAGGATTCTCTTGTATTCTTTATAAATAAAGATTCCTACAAGGATTTTCTTCATAGCCAAGGATCTCTACAAGGACTCATCAAGGAGCAATACTACTATGCATATAAATAGACTTTCACAAGCCATTTACTTGCAGGGGGCAAATATTTGTACCAAAAATTAAAGTCCATAGATTTTATAGTCCAAAACCCAAATAAAATTAGTTAATTAATTAATTAATTAATTGTACAGTTATAGTAGAGATAAAAGTTGAGATGAGGTTGGTTACTAGCCAAGAACATAGTTTATTAGGGAGCAGTTAGCAAAAAAGAGAAAAACAACAGATAAAAAGAGTTTCCTATAGAAAATTGAGGGGACTCATATCAACAACACAAACAACTTTTGCAAAAAACACAGAACTTCAACAATAACAATAGTTTTTAAGCTTTTCTTTTTCGTCTTAAATTTCATTTCAATGTTTTTGCTCTTGTTCAGATAAATTCTCTTTTAAAAAGTAATCCTTTTGTTTTCAATGGAGTCTCTAGCGTTCTTTTTTTTTTTCTACTTTAAAGTTCCTAGACATTTTATTTTCATTTTCTTTATTTCTAAGCATTTTCAGTATTAGAGGTAACTAATTCCTTATAGTTCCTTTAAGAACCCAGTAGTTTTTATATCCCTTAATCTATCAACAATCTTCTGTTTAGAACTCAGAAACCTAAGGTTGGTGTACCTTATACACCTGGCACGCTCACAAGATCACTGAAAAGGGCCAAAGGCAAACAAGATCTATTCTCTTTTAAACGAGCTCTTTGGAGTTTTAATATATACAATCATATTAAATTAGTCGTTGAGAGATGATTGCATTTGGAATCAAATTAGTTAGAGTCTATTGGACTCTGAATTTCATGATTTAGACTAAAAAGGGAATTGATATGCAATTTTGAATTATAATGCAAAAAAATAACATTATATTTTTAAAAAAAAAATACAAAATTAAGTTTAAATATTATACACCTTTATAATTTTTAAATTAATATACATAAATAAAGTAATATATCAAAATGTCATATGCTAAGTTAAATTTAATAAAAAATAATGTCATATATTTGTTAAATATTTTTCAAAAGTAAATTACAGAAAAATCAAACCGACGAGTGTGACATTGTGTAAATTACCAAATCGTTCTTTTCTTTCCTTTTCTTTCTTTCTCTGTTTCATGCTTTTGTGCATGTGGAAAACACTGTTCGATTCTCCCATCGATTCATTATATACTTTTGTTTATCTGCTATTTATTTTATTTTATTTGGGTATCTTCTTCTCTATTTCTCTATATCTTTTGATATTTGTTCATATAATTTTTTTAAATTTTTTTTTGAGTAATAGGAGGTGACAGATTTGTTTCTTTGCAATATTTATCATTTAATCATTGATGATGAGCAAATTATGTGATCTTCTGTAATTTTAAGGTTTTTATTGCTTGATTTTGGTTTGCTTGCTAATTATTTCTCTTAGGAAGACTAAAACTGTGACTTTGCTAACTACCTACAACTTATTGTTGAACTAAAATTTTTTCCATTTTCCATTATTTTCCAGGTCAGGCCAGGTTTATCTATTTGAACGCTGCAATGTGATTTTATTAAATTGTTGTTCATCAAATTTAGGTCAAAATTCGCAAATCCGCACTCGTTATTTTGACCCAATTATCTTCTAGAGTTGCTTATTTGAGTATTGTAGGGCTAGATCAACGATGCTCGTGGCTGCCTCTATTATCTATTTCTTAAATCTCCGGGGCGACGTCCTAATCAATCATCTCTATAGTGATGATGTTGGGTAATTCTGCCATTCTTTTTAGTTATATATGTGCACCAAATTTCATAAGTTGACTAGTAATATATGGCACATGAGCTTATTATTGTGCTTTTCGATGACTGAGTATAATAAGGAATAATTGGCGGTAACTGCAGCCGCCATTTTTGGAGTATAGGTGCAACAATTGTATGATAGATTGAAATGGAGAACTTGAAAGTAAATGGTGCAGAAGTCATTTTTGAAAAAGATTCTGAGGATTTGGAAGACAAAAAGAGATACAAATGGAGGATCTAAATAAAGCTCCCCCAATATTTAAGGACACAATGCCAGAAATAACATATCTTTTAGAGGAAGTGAAAGAGAAGAGATTTGATGAAGGAAACCTAAGAATTCCCTGGGATTTGAAAAAAAACACCTACTGGTTATCAAGTGTAGATGGGGAATTACACATAAGGAGCATCAAAAGGCATCTTGCCCATTATGTGGGAAATCATGGAAAAGTGCAAACTACAATGTAAGGCCATCGTCACGGCCATTTAGGGAGAACTCCCACTCTACTAAGTGATATAGAGTCAAACTATGACTATTTTGGTGAGTTTTCCTATATATAGGCCTTAAGGCCTTGTGGACGCACCCCATTCCAGACTTCTGATTCCGAGATTTGAAGGGACATGGGTCGATTCGCATGAGAATGGGACACTGGATTAGTGTGATATCTGGGCACATAAGCTAATAGCGACCATCCACCGGTTGTTATTATTTGTGGGAGAGGGGTCTGCCTGAATAGGGTTTGCATATTAGCGTCGCTAGCCGATTTAAATCAGGAGAAAGTGAATTAAGAATCCACTTCCTTAACCAAATAATTCGGGTTCAGGGGGTAGGAGTTACTTATCCTATTTCTTATCATACATTGCTTAATTACCCATTACTTCACCTTAATTTCGGTTTCATGATGCATTTACCACATTCGATCGTTAATCAATTTAAATTAAGAATTGAAATGCGGAATAGTTGGATTGACAAACATACACTACAAAGTAAATAAATAAACAAGCATTCCTCAACCAAATAACTATGCAAACAAGTAAACACATAGCACATAGCACCTAAGTATGCAAGGAATAATAAACGAAAATAAACACACAAATAAACAAAATAAAAATAGGAAAAGGGATTAAGGATTACAACCCATGGAGAAAGCCTATTCTAATAAATACATCCAAAATAGAAAATAAGGGGGGATTGAGATTAAGGATTACATTTTCTCCCTATTCTATTAATTACATCAAAATGGAAAAATAAAAGGAAAGTCCTATTCTAATAATCCTGCAAGACAAAGGTTAGTTTTCACACACATGCAAACACACATCACATTTAAGATAATTTTATATATCATTCATCCATAATTGAAATAAATAAATAAAAAGGAATAATTAAGCAAGTTAAAAAACAAGGATGCTAATGAAAATGCATCATGCAAGATTTTGGAATTTAGGTATTTTGGTGTAAAGTTGTCATTTTTATTAAAAAAGATTTTCTGATAAGAAAAGTATGAAGACATTAAGATAAAAGGATGGGAATACTAAAGGTAGTAAAATGATAAAAAAAAAATAAGGGTTAATTACACCCACGGTACCTAAACATTTCACCAATTCCTATTAAAATACCCAATTTTCATTTTGTCACTTCAAACCTCCCAACATTTCTTATGAATCCCACAAAACTACCTAATAACATATTTCAGTTGCCCGTGATGACATGGATGCTGACGTGTCATCTGACAAAAAGTAGTGGCCATGTCAGCTGAGGGTTAATTACACCCACGGTACCTAACATTTTCACTAGTTTCCAGTAAAATATCCAACTTTTACTTAGTCACTTAAAACCTCCCAATATTTCTCATGAATCCCACAAAACTACCTAATGACACATTCTAGTTGCTAGTGATGACATGGATTCTGACATGTCAAGTTTTATTTTTTCTAATTCTTTCCCGTTGGATGTGTACTTCAGGTCTCATCAATATAAAGTACATATCCAATCAACATTTTTATTGATGAGACCCGAAGTACATATTAGGGAGATATGAACTTAGGATGGATAAGAAGAAGGAAAAGAGTGTGTATGGTAATTATTGGTGTTTGAGGATTCTCATATGATGTTTGATAGAATGCATGAAAGAGAAAAGTGAGCTGCAAATCATGATGGTTTTGAAGCTTCTTTCGGAAGCTTGGTAAGGAGAGAAGAGTAGTGGACCACGTCATCTAACATTCAGTGACGTGGCCACTAGTTTTTTTTTTTTTGTCAGATTTTAAGTTATTAAAAAATTGACACATCAACATCCACGTCATCACCGACAACCAAAATGTGTCATTAGGTAGTTTTGTGGGATTCATGAGAAATGTTGGGAGATTTTAAGTGACTAAATAAAAGTTGGATATTTTATTTGGAACTAGTGAAAATGTTGGGTACCGTCAGCTGACGTAACCACTATTTTTTGTCAAATGACACGTCAGCATCCACATCATCACTAGCGACCGGAATATGTCATTAGGTAGTTTTGTGGGATTCATAAGAAATGTTGGGAGGTTTTAAGTGACAAAATGAAAGTTGGGTATTTTAATGGGAATTAGTGAAAAATTTGGGTACCATGAGTGTAATTAACTCTAAAAAATAATAAAAACGGTAAAGATACTATTTTCACCATAAAAATTTAGACTTATGATAAAAATAGTGAATTTACCATAAAGGGGTAATAAATAATAAGAATAATAAAAATGCAAATAGAATAATAAAAATGGTAAAAATAATGCAAATGTAGAATTAAAATAATAAAAGTGATAAAAATGTCATTTTTACCATAAAAATATCAACTTTATGATAAAAATAGCAAATTTACTAAGAAATGCATAAAAGGGATGAAAAGGGAAAAATAATAATAATAATAATAATGCAGAAATATCAATAAAAATACAGAAATAAAATAATAAAGATGATAAAGGTGTCATTTTTACATAAAAATGCTAACTTTATGATAAAAACGGCAAATTTACCATAAAAGGCATAAAAGCAACAAAAATAGGAAAAAAGCAATAAAAATAATAATAATGCAGAAATAATAATAATAAAAATATAGAAATAAATAAATTAAAATGATAAAGGTGTCATTTTTACCATAAAAATATTAACTTTATGATAAAAATGGCAAATTTATCAAGAAAAAGCATAAAAGCAACAAAAATAGGAAAAAAACGATAAAAATAATAAAAATGCATAAATATTAATAAGAATAAATAAAGAAAACAAAAATAAATAAATTAAAATGATAAATGTGTCATTTTTACCATAAAAATATTAACTTTATGATAAAAATGACAAATTTACCATAAAAGCAACAAAAATAGGAAAAAATAATAAAAATAAATAAATAACACAAAAATAAATAATGATAAATAAAGAAAATGCAAAAAAAATAATAAAAATGCTAACTTTACACCAAAATACCCATTTTTTACATAAAGGGAAAAATGATGTAAAAATGATAGAAAATGCAAAAAATGAATGCAAACACTCCCGGATTCACCCGAACTACCCACTTCTCCAACATATCATATAACCAAACTTGAATAGCACAACAAAAATCACAACTTCACCATAATAATAAATATTCACAATAAAATAAATAAAATAAAATAAAATGATTAAAAAAAAGGAAAGAAATGAGTAGAAGAAGAAGAAGAGAAAAATGCTATTTTTAATTAAAACTGATTAGGAGATCTTCAGAGAGACCGGGTAATTATCCTTGTAGCGTGTTTTGACTTAGTTGGGACTCCATTTGGATTTATGGGTCTAAATCCTAAGAGAATAGTGATTTTTGATTTGAGTGTTTGGGAGAGAGGGGGTCTCCAAGTGCTTTAGGAAAGAGAGTGTGTGTGAAAAATCGTCACAAAAGTGGTATGGTATTCTTTCTTTATGAGAGAGTTTTTTGAAAAGTGGGCCCATCCTCCAAAAAAGGTAATTTTTTAGATTTTTATACTTACAGGCCCTCGACCCACGCTTTTGGGTCACTTGACCCACGCTCTTAGATCCATGACCCACGAGCCTGGGTTTGGACCCACGCATGGGCCTCTGGGACATTTGACCCACGGGTGTGGTTGGTGACCCACACTCATGGATTGGCCCGTCCATATGGATTTTTTCCTACTTTTTGGGCTCAATTTGGCTTTTTGGTGTTTGGGTGGTCATTTTAGTTTCTACTCAGTCTGAGCACACCTAGGAAGACTCCTGAAGGAGTTTCCCCTTGTCTGACTAACAGGAATCCTTCATCATCAGATTCATGAGGGACCGTCAAAATTTGAGTATCAACAAGTCTGTTTTATTGTACATATTTTTCTAAGTTCCTAAGTTTTGATAAAATAAGCTAGGTTTGCTGGCCACCTTTATTTCTCTGTTGATTGTTGTTAGTTTCTAGAGAATTTCCAATCAACGTTTTCAGCTTAGAAAATGAGGGAGCATCAAAGGAAATCTAAGGAGATTCTAAAAAGTCAAAGGAAATCATGTTGAGCGTTGTTGGCACCTATAAGAAAAATAAGGATTCTCTTGTATTCTTTATAAATAAAGATTTCTACAAGAATTCTCTTCATAGCCAAGGATCTCTATAAGGATTCATCAGGGAGCAGTACTACTATGCAAATAAATAGATTTTCACAAGCCATTTATATGCTGGAGGCAAATATTTGTACCAAAAATTAAAGTCCAAAAATTTTATAGCCCAAAATCCTAATACAATTAATTAATTGTACAGTTATAGCAGAGATAAAAGTTGAGATGGAGTTGGTTACTCGCCAAGAACATGGTTTATTGGGGAGCAGTTAGTAAAAAAGAGAAAAACAACAAATAAAAAAAGTTTCCTACAACACATGGAGGGGACTCATATCAACAACACAGACAACTTTTGCAAAAAACACAGAACATTAACAACAACAATAGTTTTTAAGCTTTTCTTTTTCGTTTTAATTTTCATTTGAATGTTCTTGTTCTTGTTTAGTTAAATTCTCGTTTAAAAATTAATCGTTTTGTTTTCAATGGAGTCTCTAGCTTTCTTTTTTTTTTCTACTTTAAAGTTCTTAAACATTTTATTTTCATTTTCTTTATTTCTAAGCATTTTCAGTATTAAAGGTAACTAATTTCTTATAGTTCCTTTAAGAATGAAGTAGTTTTTAGGTCCCTTAATCTATCAACAACTGTCTATTTAGAAGTCAGAAACCCAAGGTTGGTGTACCTTATACACCTGGCACGCTCACAAGATCACTGAAAAGTAGGGATGTACACGGGACGGAGAAAATATCGAACCGAACCGAAATACTGAACCGAAAGATATTAAACCGTACCGAACCGAATAATTTTAACCCCGAATCGAACTGAACCAAATTTTGTAACTAATTTGGTACGGTACTGGATATTTATAAATAAAACCGAACCGAGAACCGTACCGAATCAAAAACCGAATATAGTACCGTATATTAATAATAATATATATGTATGAATAAATAGTAGTGAACTTAGTTATATATTTTCATTATATTATTAAGCAATATATATTACGTAACATATGTAAAATAATATATGATAAAAATTAATATATAAAATTTGTGTTCTCTTTGATTATTCAATCAAAAAGGCTAAGTTATCCTTTACATTTTATCCAAAGATGCTCACTCTTTAGTTAGAAACTTCAACATTAATTTTGTTTTTGACAAAGTGAAGATACTTTATTAATCACTGATTCAGTGTTTATAAATGCAAAGTCTAAGGTTATTTGAATATAAATCTACAATAAAAGGTGATTTTGATCCTAGTTAGCTCCTCATGAATATAAATCTACAATAAAAGATGTGTATAGTGTTAGTCAAGATTATGCAACATAAGCATCCAATGCTTAGTATGGTAAATTTCAAAAAATTTACATGACATAATCCTATCCCCAAGATCCAAATTGCAATTAACACATAACTAAAAATACAAGTCATCACAAAGATGAGAAATCATCAATCTAAGATTACTAGGCCATGAGAAACTTACTAGTTTTCTTAGTTTGATGAAGACCTCAAGTATTCTACTATAATGGATGGCTTCTCCTTTTGATTCAACTCTTGAATCAACTCTTCTAGTCTCCCACTTGTGAGACCTCTAGCTTGAAACACCAAGCTTGAGCAAACCTCCTTCTTGTCTTGATCAAATGGAAGCAAGAGTTCTCTCTCAATGACCCTTCCAACCTTGCACTCACTTGATCTCTACAAGAACTATCTTAAGGTTTTTTTTTTTACTTGTGTATATTTAGTTTCTTTTTCCTTTCATATAAGAGCTCCACGTTTTTTGGCTCTACCAAACCTCCAATTAATGTCTAAAACACTTTTAGATATAATTGGTCAAGAGAAGAGCTTAGTGGAATTTGACATCACCCTTGTCCCACATGTTATAATTAATTAACCATCATATAAATCAATAATATCCAAACTAAGTGGAAGATGTAGAGATTTGATCTCTCTATATCATTATTGACTCATATATATTTGTTAATTAATTTCTTAATAATATTTGATTTAATGAAAATCAAATATATCATTAAAATGATGGACATGGGCTATAGCAATGGGTCAACTCTTGACCCAAAGCCCATTCCATGATAACAAGTGGACTTGGACAATTCATATGGGCTTTGTCTTTCAATTGGTTTAATCTTTAGCCCAAAACACTTTTAGGCCATTAATCCAAGTAATTAAGAAACAAACATATATACATTATTAATTTAATATCTCATTTTAATTAAGCATAAATTAATAATAAAACCTTTCATTGAAATTAGATTTCATGATATGCTAGAATCATTGCATTAAGCATAAATCCAATTTCATCAATCTCAATTAATTGATTAAACTTTTTAATCAATAATTAGATTGATATACATGGAGATTTGTTAAAACCTTTTAGGTGTGACTTACTAAGTCCATGTCTAATTGGCAATGAGAAGATAATATCAACACTTGATATTATTTGAAACTCCTTTCAAGTCTAAATGTGAAAATCCCAATTATTCACATTTAGTTCTCATAAGTTGTGAGTGACCTCTAGCATCGATATCACAACTACCCAATTAGATATGAATGTATTTATTAATTCACACAAACCTTTTGATCATAATTACTGTGCACTAAAATCCCTTCATTAGAAGATCCCGACATAGCCTAAAGTCAAGGATTAGTCAAACTCTAATAGCTATATCACTTAAACTCATCTCAAGTTCTATTCTTGATAAAACATAACAAATACTAGAAACTCTTTCTAGTACTGAAACTCTTTCAGACAGTTATATTTGTCCTGGCCAGGAACTCATTCATCAAGAAAAGACTTAGATAGCTCTGGA
>CATIWK010255023.1:0-17484 GCA_949634005.1 Mallotus japonicus
TACTCTCGTGATCAAGGATCCTAAGTAAATAAGATTTTATGAGCTAATGAACTATGCAACTCTCGTTGTCACAGATTCATCCACAAACATGCATTCAGTCAGGCCTTTACTAAACACAAGATAATTAAGCAAAATATTAAATATTGACTGATAAAAATAAACTAAATTAAATAAAATCCCAACAAGTAGTAATCCTGGCTACACGGTTCCAAACTCTATGGTGATTTAGCCAGACATAATGTCAATCAAAGATAAACTAAAGATATGATAATCTTCTGTAAAGAAGATCTCTGTGCTAAATTCTTTTGTCTTGAATCCTCTGTTTTCTTCAATACTTTCTCCTTGAACTCCCTCTCTCCTGAATTAGGGTTGTCTTTTGCCTTTTATAAGCGTTCCATGCATGCTCTAGGATATTCTTCCAACTTAGGTTTCTGAGAATTGTCGTAACTTCCAATTCAGGAATTCTGATAAAAAAAGGACTCATTAATGTCCTGAACACGCCCTGAATAGATGATAACAAAGGGAGTGTTTGTGTTCCATGTCTAAATAATTTGCCGCACACGGCCCATAGACACAGGCCGTATTGCTCTCTGTGTCCGAATGTAGCTTCTGTCAAAATTTGGCATTAATCATTACGGGTTGGATTCGAATCGCACGGGCCATGTCTTGCCTAATCACCGCACACGGGTCTTGAATACGGGACGTGTTGCTACACCGTGTTGATACACAGCTCACGGATCTGACAATACGGGGCGTGTTGCGACAATTGGGCCCGTGCTGAACCAAGGGCTAAAATGGACCAGATAATGAGCTTGGGCTCCGTGCAGGCTTTGAAATGGATCTTTAATAAGAACCTGAATTAAAACAATAAAACCCACAAATTAGGTCCATTTATATAAAAGAATGCTAAAATGAATTATCATTAAATAAAATACTAAATTAATATAAAATGCATTATAATTAAACTAAAAACATTAATATTTATAATGAAAATTACTATAAAATATATATATAAATATGAGTTATCAGGCTTCATGCCGTGCAACGTCTTGAACTTTAAGGCTTTCATGGCTTCAGATTGTGGCTTGGCTTTCTTTCCTCTCGGCAAATTGGGTAAATTGAAATTTTAGCCCACTTTAAGTCAACCGCATGGCCCACTACAATATAAAAGATGTAAAATTAAGTAAAATCTCACCAAAAGCACTCTAATAAATTAAATATCCAAATAAATCCCTTAAACTATGCTAATGGATTAATTATACCTAAAAACATCCTTAATTAATTTATTATTTATTTAAAACTTATTAAAATTTAACTCTAAGATACGTAAATAAATTACACATCAAACGGTTTCCAGATAAGATGAGAGTCTTCATATTTGGAAACATCTTTCCTTCAATTTCTTGAAGCTGACCACTTAGGTCATTGTCTAAGACATCCAACCAAGAAATTACATTGGCAGTTGGTGGATGAATTTCACCGATAAAGGAGTTATTTTTTAGAAACAGAAACTCTAGTCCTGTATTATTCTCAAGTAACCAATTGGGAAAACTTTCTTTTATTTTGTTATAAGACAGGTCGATCGATTTCAAATTTGACTGATGAAACAGAAATTCTGGAGTACCTTGAAGACCACAATTTCGTAAGACAAGAGCCCGTAACTGAAACGGTGGAATCCAATCAGGATATTCAGTCACAATCTTGAAGTTGTCATTGTTGCTTATGAATTGAACCAACTTAAGGCTGGAATGGTTAGCAAATGATTTGAAAGAGAATAATCCCTCAAAAAGATTATAGCTAAGATCAATAGAGCTGAGGGACACAAGACCAGCTAGCCAAGATGAAGTAATTTTGCCTGAGAATTGATTTGACGACAGATCTAAAACTTTAAGATTTGTCAAATTGCTCAAACACATAGGAAGACCGCCTTCAAAATAGTTAGAGCTGAGATCTAAGTATGTAAGATATGTCAAATTGCTTAGACACATAGGAAGACTGCCTCCAAAATTATTAGAGTTGAGATCCAAGTGTTGAATTCTCTTCAAGCCACACAAACCTGTGAATGGGCATCCATAATTTAATTATTCATTTTTAAATGACATGTAAAATCTCATTGTTTCTGGTTTGCAATATATAACTTAACATATACATTTCATTTTATTATTATGAGAAGATATATAACTTAATAAAGTCGTGGTTAACAAAATTTTTTTTTTATTTTAATTATTCTTATTTCAAATAAAATATATAAAAATAAATAATGTATTATATTAATATAATCAATTAATTATAAAATGTAACGAATTTAATATATTAAAAATAGAGATAAATATAACTTTTAAAAATAAAACATATAAATTTAAAATTTTATAGTTTTATTGATTTTTAAAGTAATACAATATATATTTTTAAATATTTATAAACTTTTTTATAACTATATAAATTATTCATATAGAGCAGTAGGAATGGTAAAATAAAATTGGTTTAGGATTGGCTTTTATAGTAAATTTTCTATATAGTTTTACTAAAACAACATACAGATTAATGTTTTGGAGTGGATTAAATGATAGTTTACTTTTTAGCACAGGCAGAATACTTCTATTGGATCTGTAGCCTAATTGGTTTAGGATTTCAGGTTAGAGGACTCAAATAATACTATTGCGATAAGAATTACCTAAGACAATTGTCCATGTAGTATTCTCATAGTGGGTCAATCCAGTACATCATTTCTCTAAATATATACCTATAAGTTTGACTCAATATCTCATATACATGATCAGTAAAATATAATTATCAATAAACCTCATACTAGTCTTTATTCATTATTATTCCCACAACAATGATCGACTAGAGATATTTAGATTAGAATTCAAGTATCACATAAGAGTTCTATTATCAAGTCACATACTTAATAACCTTAGGTAGAATTAACTAATTAAGGATAATATTAGAATTAGCCAGGAATAATAAAAATGCCTCTTTATTAATAAAATAGAAATATGACAAAGTCAAAGTATGACCATTACATAATTACCTAGGGCATATCACTAACAATCTCACACTTGCACTAGGCCCGATCAATATTGTATCTCATACCCATTGACCTAGTATAACTCTCATGCTTAGGCTATGGAAGAGGTTTACTTAGTGGATCAACAACATTGTCATCTGTTGATACTCTATATATCTTCACATCTCCTCTCTCAATTATTTTCTCTAATAAGATGATAATACCTGAGTATATGTTTGGATCGCTAATGTGATCTGGGTTCCTTAGCCTGTGCGATAGCTCCATTGTTATCACAATCAAGTTCACTTGATCTTCTATTGGATAATTGTCTTAGGTAATTCTCATCGCAATAGTATTATTTGAGTCCTTCTAGTGGATTAAATGATAGTTTACTTTCATGAAACTTAGTATGAGCACCTTTAAATTGTCCAATTTATTTAGTATGAGCATCAGAGATAAATAAAATATTTAATTATTATACATATAAATGGCTGTGCAAAAAAAAAAAAAGAAGGAAAAATATCATGTAAATGGTGATTGGGCACATTTTGATGTTATAGCATAAAAAAATTGCTCAAGAAACAAAAGATAATTGAGTTCAAGATTCAAAGAGACAGGTTTACGTACCTTCGCTAAAAACTGTCCAATATTCCAAATTATAGGATAGGTCTAGAGTCTCGAGAGAAGAGAACAATGCTGGAAATGTTCAATTTAACATCATCCAAATCATTCCATGACAAATCTAAGTACTTCAACTTGCTCAGTTTTGACAAGTTTCTAAAATTTGTGGAATATTTGAATCATATATATATAGGTGGAGTCAGATATGATAATATACTTCAGTCAGATATAATAATAATCTGTGAATTGAAGTTTACCTGGAATTGGTTGAGTGATATTGAAATCATTATGAGTTAGATCCAGTGTTTCCAAGTTTTCTAAATTGCTCAATTCTGAACAAAAAAAAAGACATTAAATAGAGAATAAATAAACAAAAATAATTAATTTGATACATACCTTGAATAGGTAAGGAACCATCCATTTAATTATTGCCAAAAATCAAAGTCTTAAGTGATGTAATAGCAGCCAATGATGAAAAGATGCTACTACTACCGTTGAAACAATTGTCACTAAGGTTTAACGTCTCTAACTTCTTCAGGTCTGATAGTCTTCGGAAATCTGCTAAAGTAATTAGAGATACTATTGTAGTTATATATAGCTACCTAAACAAATAAAATAAAATTTATATTAAAAAGAACCAATTGTACTATTGAATGAATTAAAACAAAAATTTTCTAAAAGTTCATTATTTCCACTTCTATGACTTGGAAATTTTTTATTTATTTTGATATATTAATCTTAATAATTAGATTTATACATATATATTTAAAAAAAACTCCAAATATATATCACAAATTCAATAAATTAATGTGCTCCTCATGATATAGGCAAAAATTTGTCAATAGTGATGGGTTGAACCGAAGGATAATAAGGTAAAAAAGGAAGTCATATACTTATATAGCCCATTCAAATCAACCATAGAAAAAAGAGAAAAGAATGGTGGATTAATTCATGCAGCTGAGAAATTTTCTTTTTCTCTTACTATTTTTTTTTGCTTTTGTTGATCTTATTTGATGTAATCTGAACTCTTGATCTAAAATTCTTAACAAGAGCAGAAAAAAAAAAGAAGAAAAATTTGGAATAATGTAAAAAAAAAAGTATGTTTTTTTAATATTTTTGAATGTACCTGAGATGATGCAAATTGACCCCCTTTGATAAAGTTAGAGGAGAAGAACATGCATGTATATACTCATATACCTTACCTTCTTTATCAATGGAACCGGCAATTGAATTCCAGGATAAATCAAGAGCAAGAAAAATACAAGTTCTTGTGACCATTCCTAGATGGAAGCTTGACTTTAAATAATCACAATCAATTTTGGCTCATGCAGGATTTGCAACCCATTAGATTCCTGAAGCTCACATATGACGAGAATGTTGCATTAAAATGAACATAAAATGGTTGTAATCAATACTAAAAACTTGACGATTTCATTTGCACATTTCGTCGAACAGCTGAACTGCATTGTCAATAAGAATAGCTGAACTGTGTTGTCAATAAGAACAGCAAAAAAAAAGACACCTAAATCAACCATTTGCACAACAAATCAATAAATTCATAGTAACACTTCATGTCTCTTTAATGAGTAAAATAAAAAGATTTTTTTTTTTTTTTTGTCAATTTGGAACTATATGAACACATCTAATTTCATATTCAAAAACTCACAATTTGACCAACTACGAACAGTAGCACACTAAACTAGATTTCAAACATTTGGATCATATAAAATTCATAAATTCAAGGAATTGGAAGACGACGCATACTCAATTTTCCATATAAATTTAACAAAAAGAATTGAAAGAAAGTAAAGATGATTACTTGATTAGTAGCTAAAACTAAAAATAAATAAATAAATAAAGGTAATACCTTTGAGTGGTGGCCATGAGCACCAGCAATCTCCATGGCTTTAACATCAAAAGAATCAACTCTTTTGGGCTTCTTCACCAGTCTGCCCTTCATGGATCCTTACCCATGTCTATTATTCTCTTCAAGCAAAGAGCATGGAGGTGACTCTGAGGCGGGGATGAGAGCTTGAGCAAGTGATCTTTGGGCGTGACGGTGACGGTGGCAGGGAAGAGGGTAGCGCCCTTTTTTTTTTGCGTCCCTTTTTTTGTCCTATTTACGTTTAAAAGACACAGAGGTAATTATTTTTTTTTAGCGGGCATTTTAGTAATATATGAAAAGTTGGTGCATTTTGGTAAATAAAAGCCTTTTTTTTGGCATTTATGTTAAAATCCCATTTAAAAAAGCCTTGTTTTTGGTACATTTATCCATATAATTAGTTATGGGATTGGCCCAAACTAATTATATGCGGGGTGACATTGTTTGTGCCTAAAATATGATTTTTGGATTTAAGCCCAATTGAGTTAACAAGCCCATAATTAAACAACAAACCCAACCCATAAAAAAAAAGCTACATGCTGGTGCATTGAGGAAGTGATTGAGGAGCTGAAGAAAATTATGGAATTTACGTTACTAGAGTTGTAGAGCTGGGGAAGGAAGACACTTGAAGTCAAGTCTTTGGATCTTTCTTGAGAAGCTAAAAAGTCTGGAAAGTTAAGGGAGAGTATTCTAGAATTCGCGTTACAACCTTATAAGCTAAGGAGATGAGCTGGGGAAAAGTAGCCTGCAAACAACAACATTGTATATAAAAGCAAACACACAACAAAGATACATATAAACAATCTACCAATCAACATCAATAACTCAATCATCAATAACAACACACATCCATCAACACAACACAGACATCTACACAATTCACCAATCATCAACACACAACCAATCATCACAATCATCATACCAATCATCAAAAGTTACTGTCAAAACTCTATTTACTTTTCTTTTAGCTATTTTAGTTCTTGAATCTAGTAATTATTTTTTATCAATGCAAAGTTTTTATTTTCAATATCCAGTGAACTTCTATTTCTCAATTACCATTTAAATTTACGAAGTTTTGTTAAAATCTAAACAAATTATGCTAAAAGCATTTGGGAATCCAAAATTGTTTGAAAGAAGTTTGGCTTTTACTTTGAGGAAATATTCCTCTAGCATGCTCGCATAAATTCAGCAATAATCTTTTGGCACGCACCCAAAAAATGGAGAAACAGATGGAACCCAATCAAAATATTCAATCAGAACCTTGAATTTGTCATTGTCACTTAAACATTGAACTGCCTCAAGGCTGGAATGGTTAGCAAATGATTTGAAAGTGAATAATCCATCAAAAAGATTATTGCTAAGAACTATATGCTTGAGGGAACTGAGGCCAACGAGCCAAGATGAAGCGATTTTCCCTTGAATTTGTTCCTAGACAGATCTAAGAATATAAGATATGTGAAATTGCGTAGACATAGAGGAAGACTGCCTCCAAAATCGTTGTAGCTGAGATCTAAGTATTGAAGTCTCTTCAAGTCACACAAACCTGTGAAAGAGGTAACATGTATCAATTCTTGCTAGTATTCATTGTAATCAAAACACACAGTTTAATTATACATTTTTACATAAAATGTAAAAATTTAATTGTTTCTCGCTTGACATAGCTTAAATCTAATCGAATTAAAACAATATACGGACTAATGTTTTGGAATGAAAATGTAATAACAATGGATTAAAATGAAAAAAACCAATAGAATCGATATATGGTTTACTTCGTGTTGGCACAACCACAGTACTTCCATTCTACATGAAGAAATTGGCATTTAGTCTGAGCATCGTCAAATTGTCCAATGGCATAATACATCAGCAGCCCATTGAACTTGTATGTTTTCGTCACTTTGGCCACTGAACTTTCATTTTTTCCATTTAAACCACTCAACTTGCTGATTTCGTCATTCTGGCCACTGAACTTACACGTTTTCATTACATTTTAACCATACACAGTGTCAAAGCGCGTGAACGACACACCCTTCATGAATTCGCGAACTGTCGCGTGAGTGATGTAAATGTAGAGAAAACATATAAGTTCAGTGGCCAAAATGACGAAATCATCAAGTTGAGTGGTTTAAATGCAAAAAAAAATGGAAGTGCAGTGGCCAAAGTGACGAAAACGTGCAAGTTCAATGGGCTGCTGATGTATTCTGCCTTGTCCAATTTATTTAATTCTGCACAAGAGACAAGAGGAATGCATAAGATATATGTATAGTAGCCAAAGGATCCAAGTGTTGAAGATATGCGAACTGTTGTACTATAAAGAAGAGGGAAAATGTCATCTTTCTTTCTTAACTAGCTAATAGAAGGAAAATACTTAATAAGGCATGCCATTTCACTTCAAAACTGGTACGAATTCAAATTTATGCAATATATGAAGTAAAAAGTTTACCTGGAATTGGTTGATTGATATTGAAATGATTACCACCTAGATGCAACGTTTCTAAATTTTCTAAGTTTCTTAGTTCTGAACCAAGGTACTTAGGAGATAGTAAAGGAAATAAATTTTTTTTGATAGTTGTTAAAAGTGAATGTGAAAAATTAAAGTCCTTAACTGAAATTTAATTTATACATATACCTAGAGCTGAGCACAGGACAGGAAAAATACTGAACCAAACCGAAATCCCGAATCGAAAGATAAAAAACCGTACCGAACTGTTACTATTTAATCCCGAAATCGAACTGAATCGAACTTTATGACTAATTTGGTACGGTACTGGATATTTACAAAAACCGAACCGAGAACCATACCGAACAGAAAACCGAATATAGTACCAAATATTAATTCAAGAAATAATACATACATATTATAAATAGTAGTGAACTTAAGTATATACTTTTAATTATATTATCAAGTAATCTACATATGTATAATAATATATGATAAAAATTAATAGTTTTGTTGTGTTTAAAATATAATAAATAAATTATTAACAAAATATTTCTATTAATTTTATTATTATTTATAAACCAAGGAAAGGATCATTGCTACTAATACTACAACTATCATTATTATTCAATTAACAAGTAAAAATGTGAAATATCTATTATAATTTAAACTTAAAATATAAAAAATAAAAAATTCACATTAACATATATATAGTTTTTATATTGTTATATATAACAAAATTTGTTTCATCAATTATATTAATAGAAATTTCGATATATACTAATATGGTGATTCGTATTATATATTTATTATTTATACTAATTAAAGATAATTTAAATACTAAGTGGATGTTATATAACTAACTAATATCAATAATTAGATTTACATTTAGTATTTATCAATTAGATTTATATCAAGTATTTAAAATACTATATAGTACTAATTTATTATTAAGTTAGATTTTAAATTGTAAAATAGAGTAAGAATCACATATTTATATTAAAATTATATGGATTTCATTAAATTAGTATTGATGATATGGTTAAAATTTTAGTTTTAACTTTTAAGGTTTGATATTAACCTAATTTTATTTTAAGTTTGATATAATATTAACCTAATATAATATAAATATAAATATAATATTACCATAGTTTTATCGAAACTAATATAAATATGATAATAAGTTATTAACCTAATTTTTTTAACATGATATTAATCTAATTTAGTTTTAATTTTTAACATTAACCCAATATATATCTAAACAAAACTACGTAGTTTTGAGTTTTGATGTTCAAAAATGGCCTAAAATTATATTAAAAAATGCCCTAAATTTTTTTTATAATATAACTTTAATATCATAATATAAATTTAGTCTCAAAAATGCCCTAAACAAAACTACATAGTTTTAGCAAAAACTATGTAGTTTTGAACTTTTAACCTATGTTTTCATATCTACTTGTTCTTCATTAGCAAAACCTAGCCTATTCTTCATTAGCAAAAAACCTAACACACATTTCAATAGCAACAGTGCATCTCCGCCTCTCTGTTTTTAGCTCATCTCCGCCTCCGCACTTGTCTCATCTGATCTCGCCATTTCAAGTCACTTCTTCCAACAACAGATAGCACCAGTCATTAGGTCTTGGCTTCATCCAGCAGCAGATCACACCAGTCTTGGCTTCATCCAGCAGCAGATTACACCAGTCATCGGATCTATTGATTAGTTTAGTTATTGATCTTTTTTATTTGATTTGATTTAGTTGATTTAGTTGTTTAGAGAATTTGTTAATTTTACATGGTGTCAATTGTGAATCTTTTTTATTGTTCTTCATCAATTTTACATCGCTGGAGTTTATTTGATTTGATTTAGTTCATTTAGTTCATCCAGTTGGAATTAATTGTCAATTTTTAGTTATAAACGACTTGTTCGACTTCATACAGGAAAGTCCACTAGGAGTTTGGGAATTTCGAAGCAAGAGCAGTCAGATTAGCAACAACTTGGTAGGAGGCTGCAGAGGCTATATGTTTGCACTCGAGGTGACTGAAGAGCTTGATCATTGGCCAGGACAGGCTAACTACAATAGAAAATGGGTAACTGTTTTTTTTGGGTGGCCAATTTACATGGCTTCAGAACTATATATGGTGCTCCTATTTCATGATAAAATTACAGTTATTGGTTAATCTGTGATTGTGATTTGTATGGCTTATTTTTCGAAGAAATTGATGAAGAAGTATGTAATGTAATGTCATGGCATGTGGATGTTATTTGTGAAAGAGTAGATATCGCTTAATTAGTTATGTTTAATTTTCACATCGCAGCTGACTACAGAAGAAGCATTTAAACTCTGCCGAAATGACTGGATGAGGGAAGCTCTGAGAAATTTTCTGGCAGCCATGACGAAGGTGGAAGACAAAATCCATGGAAAAATGGGAACAGAGAGTCAAATGGTATCATCAGGTTGCTACGGAAACTCTATCGGTACGACTGGTTCATGTGTTATTTAATTTTTTAGAGCCTTCATATCGTCAATTTGTTCATTATTGAAAATTTATAATGTCAATTTATTTATTACATAAATTCCCAAAAACTGTACCGAACCGTACCGGATATTTTGAAAATCCTTACCGCACCGTACCGGATATTAGGTACCGGTACTGGGGTTTTTATTTTTAAAAACCCTGAAATATGGTACGGTTCCGGATATTTTAAATTCTCAGATTTACCCGTACCGTGCTCACCCCTACATATACCTTTAATCGGTAAGGAATCTCCCCAATAGCTGTAACTCAAGATTAAAGTCTTAAGTGATGTAATAGCAGCCAATGATGAAATGATATTACTGTTGAAACAATTGACACCAAGGTTTAACGTCTCTAACTTCATCAGACTTGATAATCTTCGAAAATCTGCTAAATTAATTAGAGAGATATTATTATAGTTATATATAGCTACCTCAACAAATAAAATAAAACAAAATCTTATATTAAAAGGAACCACTTGTGAAATATTTTAGTAGTACTACTAAATTATGACCCAAAAATTTATAAACTTCAAAAAAAATGTAAATTTTTTTTTTAGACAAAAGAATAAGACCCAAATCAGAAGTGCACCAAGGCATCCTAGCTAGGCTAGCACCCCTCTAGCACCCACATCATCTAAAGGACTCCAACATTTATTAACTAAAAGAAAGAATAATCCAATACAAAATAACTCGTTAAAGGGCAAAAGACCAAAAGGAAAAAAACAAGAAGATATCTAAACCTGTAGCACTCTTTGCCCATAGCATCATTACATATGAAAGAATGACAACTAGAAGGATAAGAAGACCACCATTGAATGACAGGAAGATCAATGGCTTTGACCGAAAGATGATCAGCAACAGAGTTGCCTTCTTTGAAAGCATAGCTAACATGAACTTGGCGGAGATGAAGAATCTGAAGACACTGCTGCCAGTCACTCTGAAGCTTCCAAAGGACATTAAGGCTACGATCATGAAGGAGCTGAACTACATAACTAGAATCACACTCGATCCAAATGGGAGTGTAGGAAAATAAATGAATTCTTGAAACCGCAATTATGACAGCAAATAATTCTGCTTCAAAAGCAAAACTCACTCCTAAAGGAGCAGTAAATGAAGCCAATATTGATCCGTCATGGTTTCAAAAAACCCCACCTGCTCCTGAAAGCCCTGGAGCTCCTCTAGCTCCTCCATCAGTGTTGATTTTAATCCAACCCAGAGGAGGTTTCACCCAAATAATAGGAAAAATCGAAGGACCATGCTGAATGATAGAAGTAACTTTCAAGCGCCGAAAAATAGTTAAATCTGATTGCGAATTATTCATACTACCAAACTTAAAGATCTCCGCTGATTTGATAGAACTACAAATGCGGTGAATAACCATAGCAATACTCAGGAAATTATTCTGGAAAGCAATACTGTTGCGCGCAAGCCAGATAGAGTGCAGCGCTGACATAAACCCAACCCGCCATAAAGCCAATACTTGTGATGAAAAGTGCATACTCCAAGCTTTATGAAAAAGAACAGCAAAGGAGGCAAATAGATCAAGGCGAACCTGAAATAAACTGCCAAGAGAAGTCCATACCGCAACGGCAAAGGGACACTTTGTGAAAAAATGATCAAGGGTCTCAGAAGCCGACATGTAAAATCTGCAATAAGAGACAATGATAAGCCCTTTATGCAGTAGAACATCATCAGTAGGGAGGCATTGATGAAGGGAACGCCAAAGTAGAAGAGAGTGTGATGGGGGAAGATAATGGCGCCAAACTGATTTACCCCAAGCCACCTTAGGTTGTTGCACCCGAAAGAAGTCATAAGCAACTTTGGAAGTAAAATTCCCATTTAGAGAAGGGTGAAAAACAAATTCATCATGATCCAAAAAAGAAGGGCAATATTTGAAGATATCCGTTGTAATGACTGGAAATGAATTCTGAAAATTCATGGGTAAGTGCCACTCGCCAAAAGAAAATAAATCTGAAATCTTAGTTTAGAGATTCTTACGAATACCCTTAGGAATATTTAACACATCAGCAATAGAGTATCCAAGCCAGCTGGCATTCTAGAAATTCAAACTAGAACAAGAACAAATGCACCACTGAGAATGAAGTCGAATAGAGGACTCACAAGACTTTATAGATGACCAAACCGAGGAGAAAATATAAGAAGGCCGAGAGGAGCCAAATGTAGTGTAAAATATGCTTCTCAAAAAATCGAACACAAAAGATCTATCAGAACAAACACGCCAAGCCAACTTGCTAAGAAGAGCAGAATTAATAGCATGAAGGTGACGAAGACCGAGACCGCCTTCTTCTTTAGGAGCACAGCACACATCCCATTTGACAACAACTAACTTTCTGGAATAAGTAGACCCAGTCCAAATGAAGTTTCTGATAGCTTTCTCCATACTCTTAAGCAAAGTAGACGGCCATTTATAAAGCATGAAGGAGTGTAGAAAAGAACCATAGATCACCGAAGAAACCAGAGTAATTCTACCTGCCATGGAAAGAGAATTACCTTTCCAATTATCAAATTTTGAAAGCACTTTATCAGCCAAAGGTTGAAGCCAAATTTTCTTAGGAGCTCCAGAAAACAAGGGAACCCCAAGATAATTAAATTGAAGAGAGCCAAGCTTCATTCCAATAAGAGATCTAAGCAACTCAACTCGGGAGAGAGGAAGATGTCGACCAAAGATAACCTCAGATTTATGCCAATTAACAATCTGACCCGAAAGAACACTGTAATTGGCAAAAAGAGTAGAAATGGTGTGAATATTTTTCTTTAAGGCCTCACAAAATATCAAAATATCATCTACATATAATAAGTGAGAAGGGCAAGAAACTCTACCCGAAGCCCACATTGGCAAAAGCAAATTATTGTCACATAATTGAATGAGCTTTCTATTTAAATAATCTTCAGCCAGACAAAAAATTAACGAAGAGAGAGGGTCGCCTTGATGAACTCCGCTGGAACAGGAAAAGAATCCTTTAGGAGTTCCATTAATAAGAATCGAAAGTCTAGCAGAATGCAGAATACTCTGAATCCAACTACAAAATTGATCAGAAAATCCAAAACTGCGCAAAACAACATCAATAAAATCCCAATCCAAAGAATCAAATGCCTTAGCAATGTCAATTTTCAGAGCCATGTTGCCTCCAAAACATCTGGAATTGAGAATATTAATATTCTCAGAAGCAGCAGCAATACAGTTTTCAATATGACGGCTTTGTAAGAAACCAAATTGATTAGGGGCAATAATTTAGGAAGCTACAGGAGCTAGCCTATCCGCTAAAATTTTAGAAATTATTTTGAAGAGAAAATTCCCCAAAACAATAGGCCGAAATTTCTCTAAAGAAATAGCTCCAGAAATTTTAGGAATAAGGATCATATTATTGGAATTGAATCCACCAACAATGTTACCTGAAGTAAAAAAACTTCAAACAGTACTACAGACATCAGCACCAACTATATGCCAACAGTGTTTATAAAAATGGCCAGAAAACCCATCAGGACTTGGAGCACTGTCATGATCCATAGTAAAAACAGTATTTTTGATGACAAGGTCAGATGGAACCTGACAAAGCATTTGATTTTGCAACGAAGTAACCAGACTAGGGACCACAAGAGAAACATCAGAAAAATCCTTCATAACCGAATTGGATGAAGAATTAAACAAAGATGAAAAATATTCAATAATGTGCTGCTCTATAATATTCGGATCATTAACCAAATCACCATTCAACTCCAAACAATAAATACCTGACTGAGGGCGTCGCCGAGCTAGCAAACCATGATAGAATTTAGAATTTCTATCACCATATTCCAACCACTTAATTCTGCTTTGCTCTTTAAGAAGAGACTCTTTATTTTTTAAATGAAAATTCAACTGAGAATGCACCGAAACTTCACGAGAATGAAGATCTTCTGAAAAGCCAGAAACTTCAATTTCAGACTGAATTTGCAAAAGCTCTTGTTTAGAAGAAGAAATGGCATGATCCACATTACCAAAAATATCTTTATTACAAGACCTTAAAAAGGTCCTTAAAAGCTTGAGCTTTCTCATAATAATCAGCATAGGATGACCGGAAAGCATAGTGAAATTCCAGAAGGATGAAACCGCTTTAATAAAATTAGGATGAGACACCCACATTGAGAGAAAAAGGAAAGGCTTTGCCCCTGACATCTGAAAATGCTTACAAGAGAGAAGAATTGGGTTATAATCGGGGTGGTGGGGCGCCAATGCAAGGCAATCTATATGAGTCCAATTCTGAAGAGAACAATCATTAACAAATGCACGATCCAACCGAATGTCCACACGATTAGCACCCTTGCGATTATTAGTCCATGTAAATTTGGCCCCTTTGGTATCAAGACAAGTGAGATGGCAATCATTAGCAGCTAAAAGGAATTCAGAGCAAGATATCGAGCTGATGGAGGACGACCCGTTTTTCGTGAGCCCCAAAACAAGCATTAAAATCTCCAATAACAAACCAATTACTAGAGCACATAGAAGAATCTCTGATTAAATCATTCCAAAGTCTGCACCAGCTAGTAGACAAGATATTAGCATAAACACAAGTAATAAAATTGGTCATATTACTTTTGACAAAAGAGATAGTAACATGTTGGTCAGAACTTGCCAACATAGAAACATTGCCAACTCCGATGGAGGAAGAGACCAAGATCCATAGAGAAGGAAGAACCAAACCATTGTCAGAAACATAAGAATAACCCAAGCTACACCAAAAAGAAAATTGAATACTAGAGAAAAGAATTTTAGGCTCCGCAAGACATAAAACATCAGGCTTATAAGAATGACAGTAATTAAAAAGAGTGCGTTGGGTACCCATATTACCCAACCCCCTACAATTCCAATAGAGAATATTCATTGGGAGGATTTATGAAAAGCCCTGGTAGAAGGGCGATTACCTGTCAATTTAATTGCTGAAGCTTTCTTTTTCATCTTCTTACTTGAAACGGATTGCCAGGACCCTTCTTGGTCCACTTGGTCAGCCCATGAATTCTTACACACCAAATCTATCTCCTTAGAGACTGCTGGATTGAGCTCAAAGGAGGGTTCATGAACATCCTCTTGCTGGTCATCCGAAATAGCTTTGTCCTCTGAAACATAAGCGTCAAGCTGAGACTCGCTAGGATCTTGCTTATTCTCCGCCAAACCAGAGACATTAGCAATATTATTTTCAGGAGCAGCAGCAAAAACGGCTAAATCAAGACTTTTGAGCTCCTTAATTTGCTGGAACGTTGAGATGTTTATTGACCAATTATATCTGTGACAGTCGTAGTAAAACCAATTATTTTCAGGTCTTGTTTCATTGAGGGAGAGCTCAATTACTGTGACCTGTGGTAGAATCGCAGGTTACTCTCTCCCATTTACAATAGTCGCTCTTTGGATCATCAACCCATGATGGAATAATATGTTCTAAATCAGACCCAAAAGATGTTTTGAATTGTAAGAGACAGGGTCTGGCACGATGTCAATTAATTTCCAACAAGCTTTGGCATAACAACACTAGAAAAAGACGCGATCAACAGATTCATATTGCTCCTCACACAACAAACATTCTAAAGACACCTCTACTTGTCTCAGACAAAGATTATCAGCAGTTGGAATACAGTCATTGCAAACTCTCCATAAATGATTCATGACCTTCGGAGGGACAATTTTTTGATTTTATATATATATAGAAAAAACATATTGTAACATTTCATTTCTTTCATTTACGTACATCAATCTCAAACTAATCGCTTTAAAAATCGAAATAAAGGATTCCAATGTTCAGAGTTAAAACAAAATAGTTATAAGAGGTTTTTTAAATTGGAAAATGTTTTTCTTTGTTTTATCAATATTTCTAACTTTGAATTTTTTTTTTTTTTGTTTTGATTTCCAGATAAAAAGTTTCATAAAGTGGCATATTTTCATAACATGTCTCTTTGACGTGTAAACATTATTATTTCTGTCTACCTAAAGATAATTTATATTTCTACTAATAAAAATATATTAATGAAATAAATAAAATATAAAAATAGATATGAATAGTTCAGGCAATATGTAGATACACAACTAATTATATTGATAACATCATACAAAAGCACTTTACCTAATACAGTTTCGAAACATAATGCACTTTATTCGCTAGCTAATATTTTTTTAATCGAAAAAACGTAATTATTATCTTAACCAGGAAAGAGGAGCAAAATAACATTCCAACCCAGGATTTTAAAAAATCTCACTTGAAAAATTCACGAAAATACACAAATTCATAAATAATAATTTTAAAAAATTGTTGAATCTGACTTGCTCTCATATATATTCTCCATCAATTGACAGATATTGTTCGAAACGTTCAAAAAATTGTTTAAATTTATTAATTTTCTAAATGGAGGTTCTCTCAATTTTCCATCAATTTCTGATCCACTTGCAAGGAATCATATATGCAAGAGCAGCCCTAGCCGCCATTGTTAAAAAACTTAGCTGGTATAAGAACTGAAAATAATTTTAGGGGCTGTTGGTTGACTCTTTGCTAACAAACAGCCTCTCCTTTTTATATTTTGTTTTTTTTTTAGTTATTAATAAACAGCCATGTTTTATTCGTAGCGAATGACTCAATTTAAAGCACTTATAATAAATAATCATGTAGCCGTTAACGATACAGACGAACAAAATACTTGAACAGATTATCGTACAAAAAGTAATAACATGAAAACAGAAACTCCTCACTGCAATTGAACAACCTCTGTCGCCAGTAAGGATTGACATAAAGAAGAGTGATGACTCCCAAGAAGAACATCACAAATGATACTGAAAAGCTTGAAAGTAGCGCCACTCTGTCAATTTCTCCAGCTGGTGGCGACGCCATCGTTGATATGGCAGAGTCATCATCATCACTGCTGCAGTCCTCTAAAGGAGGTCCACAAAGAAATGGGTTCCCCTCATAGCTGCCATTATCGAAGGTAATGAACTGGCCTTTTCTGTCGGGAGTCCTACCTGATAGGTTGTTGT
>CATIWK010255081.1:0-13631 GCA_949634005.1 Mallotus japonicus
ATTGGCTTTTAAGTTTATATTTTTCATAATATTAAAAATACAATTTTTATTCATTTTTTCCTAAAATACTCATATTTCTTTATTTTATTTTTATTTTCATGCATTTTTATTTTTTTTAACAATTGGGAGGTTAAGGGGGGAGTGGGAGATCGAACTCATGACCTTATCTTACAATGTCCATCACTTGAACCACTAGGCTACAAAGGGAGGACTCATGCATTTTTATCTTAAAAAGGTACTTTTGGTGAAACAACATATCAATTCGAATTTTAATTTATTGCCAAATAAAATATAAAATTTATTTAAAATGAATTTCGTAATATATTTATGTAAATCAAACACAATATATTAATAAAAATTTATTTATAATTAAATTTTATTTAAATCTATTATTCAACTTATTAATTTTTCACATATTTGAGTTGTGGATTAATTAGTTTATCATAAAAAATTGGATTTTTATTAGTATATACAATGTTAAGTAACAAAGACTTGGACTGTAGATTGATTGGTTAATAATAATCAATTGCTAGTTATTGAAACTTTTTGTATGTGATGGGCTGTTACGACTATTTTAAAGCTTAGTAGTCTAAGCTGAATGGATTAATAAAAAAGGAAAAACTCTTCTAGTAACTTTTTTTTTTTTTAAATTACTGTTATCTAAAGTTCATTGAATTTTGACTAACTCGGTTTGAAATGGACAGAATCATCAATCTGATTCGATGCACGCAGAACCACAAAGAGGGTAAAGGTCTCCTAACAACTAAAACTCTTTGGACTTTGATTAATTCAGTTTGATCAAAATATATCCACAAAGACAACGAAGATTTCTCAGCAACTAATTTATTATTACTGCATACTTTTAGATTCGAATTCAAAATTTAACTTAAATGAGAACAACTTCCTAACAGTTGATCTTAAAAATGGTTGATTCCCAGCAATTTTTTTTTTTTTTAACATTAAAAGGAGCTTAAAAGCTAGATTAACATAAACGTGGGAATGCTACCCCCACTCTATCTTGAAACAACAGCTGTTGTTGAATGTTTAGAGGAGCTACCTGAAAGTAATGGACTCTTATATAACTCTTAGTTGCCAATTATGCAAGGTAGTTTGCACACTATAATTTGCCTCTCAAAGAGCATGAACAGTATCAACCTCGCAACTCCTCTACAGTAGTCTTCAAATTTCTTGGAAAAGAGATAGGTTCCGGAAGGAGCACTCTAATTTATGCAAAAGTATATCAACTAGAAATTTATTGTCTTGTTCTAGAATGACTGTTTTATTAACAATAGGCATGATATGCATATTTATTGACTTGTCAAACTCTTTTGTCGTAGATGAGATGTTAATAATAACCATTTATATCCACTATTTTAAGACTTAAAATGAGGACATCAATCGCTATTTATATCCATTTCTTTATAGTTAAATAGCCATCTAATTTGCCTCATTTCTCATCAAAATCTTTCAATCAATACATAAACAACACTTGATAAACTCTATTGAAACATTAACAATGTTGGGCTCAATCTTTTTCTGCTTGGCTTTGCTTATTGCCATCCCTACTAACCAAGCACAAGATTTAGTAACCAGCACATGTGATAAAACCTTATACAAAGATTACTGCAAATCTGCTCTGGGATCAGCCTCAGCAACCGACCTGGCAGGCCTCACCAAATTTGCACTCAATGTAGTATCATCAAAAGTGACCGAGATAAACAGCGAAATTAAGAAACTCTCTAGCTCAGCTTCAGATGCAGCCGTCAAGCAATGTCTAACGGATTGCTCTACCAATTATGAAGACGCAGCTTATCAAATTGTAAGCTCAACAGGAGCTGTTGCTACTAAAGGTTTTAGCGATATCAACATATGGATGTCTTCAGCCATGACCAGCGGTGATACATGCGAGCAAGGATTCAAGGAAAAGAAAGTTACATCTCCATTGACTAGCCTTAATACAGAGTTTAAGCAGCTTTGCAGCATCATCTTAACCATGTCCAATCTCGCCAGTGCTTAATTAAGATGTGAACCTTTGCGAGCACCTACTACTAATTTATAAATAAAATTTTGAGAAGATTTTCAATTGCTTCTCAAAGCATGCATGTAACAAAGATCAATGTTGTTGTTGTAGCCTTTCAATCTTCGGATTTATAAATAAATTTAGGAGAATATATATATTTTATTGACTCGTATTTCACATGATAAGTGAAGAAAATCTCAAATTAAAACTTGATTTATTTATTTTTTTTCTTTTTCATTTTGTCTCCTGTATTTTGCAGTTTAAAAAACTTTGGCTATACAAGAGTTCGAATCGGGTGGACTTATAAGAAGGATAAAATTCTCACAACACCTATTTTGTCCATATATAAGACTCAAATCAAAAACCTTAATTATTATTTTCTTTGTTTTTTTCTTTTTTATTTTACAACTGAGAATTGTGTCTAATTGTTATAAATTTAAACTAAATTCAGTTTGAATAGTACTTTTTTAAAAATAAATTTAAGATTTTTTTTAGTCACTAGACACACTAATCAAATTTAGAGAAATAAAATAAACCAAGAAATACCTGCTTCAATCATTTTCTTCACTCTGGACAACTGTTCATGTTAAATCATGATGATAAATGGAAATGAAAAATGATGACAAGAATTGTTTTATCATCGTAAAGCCTATGTGGTTGCTCATGATTATTGTATGGAGGTCAATGCATGCGTGCATGTTGAGGCAACAACAACAAAAATTAATCAAATGAAATCATGATGTATGACATTGTGACAATAGCAAATGAGTCAAGGTCTAGCTTATTCTTGAGAGCCATTTACAAAAGCTAATAATTATCAACAGATTTCTTGTATGGCAAAAGTTTCAAATTGTCAATATAACTCAAATTTAAACGTACAATATATATAGATAGAATTCTGACATTATGTCATAGTTCAAGTCGAGAGATGCACTTATGATCAAATTAAAATTTTAATTCTTAATCCTTCGATTGAAGGGTTGAACTGAAAAAATTTAAATTTTTTGTATTATGTCCTCCACGTAATAAAGATAAGTAAGAAAGATAAGCATCCATCTCTTTTCTTGTTATTTATTTTATTTATTTTTTTATTCAATAAATACATATTTTTTATTTGTTCGTCTTTTTATTAAATTTTTTTTTATTTGAATTTTCAACATTGAGGTTACTACCCTTTATGAGATTTGACTGTGTATCACTGGTGAAGTATAATTATCTTTTAATTGTGAAATTTGATATTTTTACAATCGAACTCACTTAAAGATCAATGGTCAGTTTATGGCTAATTAAAATCATAGAATGTAGTAAATAGATGGCCAAGTTGCATAACAAAGGAGTTCTATCAACGCAATAAAAAAAATAATAACAAAAAATTTCATAATTTGTATGATATTTTATTTTGATATTTTTTTAATTGTACTATTATTGATATCATTTTTTTTTTTTGTCAAAATGTACTTTTAATTTTCAATTAATGAAAAATTCATCTTTTCCATAAAAAAAATCCACCATAAATTTTTTGGCTGATAATGATCAATTGAAAACTATTGCAAATCTTTGGTTATAATTGTATATAAACAAATAGGCATGCATGGTAGTTAAATTTGTTTGCTTAAAAATTATGAACATTGCAAAATGCTTATTGAGTTATTTTTACTTCATGTTGTCAACAGAATGACCCAAGAATACCGTTTAAAAAAGGTTTCCTTTGAATGATCAAGCTTTTACTTCGTAATTATATCCATTTGTTTAGTAATTAAATAGCCCTTTAAGGTCCCTCAATTCTTTGCCTCCAATTCTAATCAAAACCTAAAAATAGAACCCTATATACTTTCACTCAAAATACAATCAAACATAAGCTAAAAAGGTTATTGAAACATTAATAATTATGTTTTCTCCAGTCTTGTTTTACCTTATTTTACTTGCAACTCCTATTGTCCAAGCATCAGATTTGATTACCACAACATGTGACCAAACCTTATACAAGGATTATTGCAAATCTGCTTTAGGATCAGCCTCAGCAAGCGACCTGCAAGGCCTGACAAAATTTGCACTCAACTTGGCATCATCTAGTGGGGTCGAAATACACAAGAAGATTGTTCAAATTGCTAAATCAACTAAAGATGAATTCATTCAGGAATGTCTAAATAATTGTGCTGAGGTTTATCAAGATGCAATTGATCAATTTGAAGACTCCACAGCGGCTGTGGATGCTAAAGGTTATGGCGATGTTAACACATGGGTGAGTGCTGCCATGACCGATGTGCAATCATGCGAGGAAGGGTTCAAGGGAAAAGATGGCATTCAATCTCCATTGACTGATGATAACACGAACTTCACTCAGCTTTGTAGAATTATTTTAACCATGTCCAATCTTTTAGTTAACAATTAGCATCAGGCCAATTAATTAGTAGCAAGCCCCTTCTAATTTACACTATAAGTAATTGTTGAGAAGATCTTTGCTTGCTTCTCAAACATATATACACGTATAAAGATCAACATTGGCGTTATGGTCCTTTCAATCTGAAATTTATTAGTACAATTTGAATTTGATTTACCAGGTTTCTTTTCCTCCTGTTAGCATATACAATATATTTTGGTTAAATCCCAGTAATTTGTCTTGTTTATCAAAATTGAATCAACAACGAATTGAATGCCAATGGGGGCATTTGGTTTGTACTGCGGAATCGGAATGGGAATGGAAAGAAATGGGAAAGGGAATGGAAAGAAATGGGAAAGGGAATGAAAATTTGAAGAAGGTGTTTGGTTTCACTAGGAAATGGTAATGAGAATGAGAATTAAATATCATTTAACAACTAAAATTTCTTAGATGAAAAAATATATTTGTAATTATTTTTATATATTAAAAATTAACATTATAATTTTTTATATTAAAAATTAATATTATAATGATATTTTATAAAATATTTACTTTTAATAAATATTTTTTATTCAAACATTTAATGATATTTTTATTAATTTGTATGTTTTATTTATAAATATTAAAAATAAATGTTAATATTTAAAAGTTTAACCAATTTATAATTGAATTGACTTGATTTCTAAAGGAATTAAAAGTCATTCCTTAAGATGAAGAGGGGAATGGTGATTCCCATTGATGGGGGAATCACATTCTCATTCTCATGTTAATTATAGTCAACCAAACACTAGGAATCGGAATCGTCCATTCCGATTCCGATTCCCACCCTTATTTTTTTTGCTAAACAAACGCCCCCTGTTAAATTGCGCTTAACTGAAAACCCCATTCTATCTAAAGACCAAAAATTAATCATACCAAAACTGAAAGATTACGAAGAAATGGTGACCCTCGATAAGGCTGCTAACTTGGCTGCTGTGGCTGATCGACGCTATCTCTTGTTCATCATTAGAAATTAATTAATATAAAATATTGAAAAATGCAATTATGAAATATTAAAAAATGCAATTGAGATTGAAATAGAAGAAGAAATGTGATCCAATACCATTTCACATCTCATGCATTAGTAGTCAGGGAAAAAGGCACAAAGCATAAAGGATTCTTTGCTATATGCGCAGATAAAATCCTGGAAACTACTACAATTAGATATAATACATGTCTTCGTCAACTCAAGAAGTTAGCATACAATTAAGCTTAAACTTTTGCTCAAGAAATAAGCAAAAATTCATTCGTTGATTCAAGAACTTGATACAACACCAAGCCAATCATGGTCTTGCTAATCCTCAAGAACCAACTCTTTTAAGATACTAATTCAAGAGGCACAAGAATGAGTAAATGTATGTGCTATTCATTTCAAATTCATTATAAATTGAAATTTAAAAAACAGAAATTAAGGTCATATAAAAATAAAATATTGTTCGTATAAAAATTTTTGTGAGAAATATTTTTGTGAAAATATAATTTTTTATAAAGATTAAATTCTAAGTATGAAATATTTTTTACAAGAGAAGAAATTTAATATTATTTTTATGTAATTATTTTTGAAAAATAATATGCTCAACAAATAATTCTCTAATTTTTAACTCAATATATCACATGATAGAATTATTATCACTTTATAAAAAGTTTATAAATTTATTTGTTAAAATTAGAAATTCATGATATAATTGAAAAAAAATTGGTAAAATTTATAAAAAATTTTTACATCAATCAACCTTTAAGTTAATTATTATATAGTTCATGAAAAATGTTCAATGCAGTCCTTAGTATATAATGAGATTCTTGAATTGCAAAATGTTCTACACTTTGGTCTTTAATAGACAACCTCCATAAGTTGTTATAAGAACACAATGAATGCAGCTTATTATTAATATATGGTATCTATCTTATAAGGGCATTCTATTAGTTTCCAAATTGGGAGGATGGTAGAATAATTTATTTGAGACTCGTTTGGTTCATGCGCTGAAATTAAAATTGAAACTAGAATTGGAATTGAAATGGGAAGAAATAAGAAATGGAATAAAAATTTAAAAAAGTATTTGATTTACTATAGTATGAAAATGAGAATCAACATTATTTATCAATTAAAATATTTCTATAATTATTTTCTGCATGTAAAACTTAACACTATCATCTTTTTTATATATTAAACTTAATATTATAATTATCTATTATAAAATATTTTTAAAATTTAAAATTACTTATTTTAAAAAAATTATTTTTATTCAAACATTTTATTAATTATTTTTAATTAATTTATGTTTTATTTATAAATTTTTAATAGTACATGTCAATATTTAAATATATAACCATGGTTGATTTGACATGATTATATGGAAATCAAAATTCATAACCCAAAGTAGGACCATTCACATTCACAATCCTGAAATAATTGATTCTCATTGAAGATAAAATTAATGCTAAAACAAACATTAAAAATGAGAATGAGTCATTTAGTCCAAATAAACGGATCCTAAAAGAAAATAATCTAAAATTTTCATCTAATATATATAATAATAAATAAGTGAGTAACAAAGACATGGTTTCTAGATTGATTGATATTTGGTGAATGATAATCGATACCTATTGCAACTCCTTAGATATAACTGTATTTAAACAATAGGCATTGTACTCAATTTTGTTTGGCTTTTTTATTTTTTTGGTCAGCCTCTTTTCTCGTAGATGAGAGGTTAATAACCATTTAATTTATGTAATGACTATTTATATCCATTCTTTATAGTTATAAATACCCTTTAAAGTATCTTAATTCTAATCAGAACATCTAAACACAATTTATTAGAGTATCAAAAATGTTGGGAACAGTCTTTTTTTGCTTGGCTTTACTTATTGCCATCCCTACTAATCAAGCACAAGATTTAGTAACTGGCACATGCGATCAAACCCTTTACAAGGATTACTGTAAATCTGTTCTGGGATTGGCCTCAGCAAATGACCTACCAAGCCTCACTAAATTTGCATTGACTGCAGCAACAACCAAAGCCGGTGAAATAAGCAATAAAATCAAAACACTTTCTGGCTCAACTAAAGATACGTCTGCTCTGAAATTTCTGAACGATTGCACTACCAATTATATCAGCGCAGCTGATCAAGTTAAACAGTCAGCAGCAGCTGTGGATGCTAAAAAATATAGCGATGTTAACACATGGGTGACTGCTGCCATGTCCGATTCTCAGTCATGCGAGGATGGATTCAAGGAAAGGAATGGTGTTACATCTCCATTGACCGCTGAAAATACTCAGTTTACTCAGCTGTGCAGTATCATTTTAACCATGTCCAATCTCTTGAATAAGCCTTAAGCTCATGTCTAGCACCTACTCTGTCATCTATTTAATACAAACCCTTCTAATTTATTAGTAAATGTGAGAAGTTTTTCAATCGCTTTTTAAAGATGTATGCAATAAAGATGTGAGCCTCATAGCCCTTTAATATGAAATTGATAAAAAAATTTATGAATATGTTTTTGAGCAGTAAGCATAACATCTCTTTTCACATTGTTCCTATTCTGCAGTTTTCTTGTTAACGTATCTAACAATTTTCTGCCTACAATGAAGTATATGCCAATCAAATCTTTTTACTAGAATAGGAAGATTATTGGTCATCACATATGAAGTATTGAAAAAAAATTGCGATTAAGACAGGAAAAAAAAATGTGATCCAATTATATTGGAGCTCATATCCATGAATTAGTAAATAACGAGAAGGCTCAAGGCGAATGGAAGCTTTGCTATTCGCACAAATAAAATCCTGAAAACAACATTTCGTTTCCAATAACTGTGCGCGATCCATAACCGCAATCCAAGGCTTCTGGTCTTATTCGATTCCTTGACATGCCAACTCCATGATAATCATCAAATTACTTGAATATTCTTGAATAAAGATGACAAACAAATCACAATGAAAATCAGTATTAGCTTACAGAAGAAGTATCTTCATCAAATTCATTGGCCACTTTTTGTTGATCAAAGAAAATGGAATTTTTGCATATTAGACACAACAGATGCCTTAATCAATTAATCACAAGAAACTTATCAAAGCCAATATTGTTACTGGGAAATTCTTATAAGGAGGGCAATGCACACTTTGAATCATCCACAACAAAAGTGACCAAAATCACGACATCCATTCATTCAAGAAGCTGATACAACACAAAACCAGTCTGGGTCGGCCTAATTCTGAATGGCCACCTGATTCAAGACATGATTCAACAATGTATGTTTACAATTGCGCGATAAATGTGACTTCATACCAATATTCTTTAATTTGAATCCAGCAGACAGCCTTGTCTTTGGCGACAAACATAGAAGCACTAGTTGATATGATCATTCACCAGACTATCTTAATAAACTTGTTGCAAAGCTCCAATAAATCAATCAAAACTAGCGTTCAAGAATTTCAGCAATTCATTCCTTTTATTTTCTGCATCCTTATCCTCCTTTGATTTCTCAAGTTTCAGTAAGATCTACAAAGCGTATATAAAAAAATAAATAAATAATAAAATAAAAATAAATAAATTTGAGGCTGCAGGATCGCCAGTCACAAAGAACCTTGACATCTGAGTGAAATTGTGTATTACTGTAGCACATAAAAAGAATAACCTAACCTTTTTGCCAGAAACTGCACTGCGACGCACGCCATCATCCTTGTCACGTCCCAAAAACTAAAAAAGAAAATTTTAAAAGGTGATTGACATGTAAAAACTAACAAAGTAGAAACCACAAAATGCAAATTACAATAAAGATGATATATGTACCTTGGAAAGCTGTACTGGGCTGCCACTTCTCCTATCCTGCTGCTTCTGTATACGGCTCCCATTGCCAGGCCAAACCCAAGCAAGAAACAAGATCCAGGCACGTAAAAAAAGCAACCACCCAGACATTATGCCACAGACCCCAGCTCCAATTTTCAAAGAGCCAACCATAAAACAGGCAGAATGTATTATAAGTGTCTCAGATACTTTACATATCATCTAAGCATTCCACACCAAACCATTTATAACAAAATCAAGATAAGGAAATGCATGAATCACGCATAGCATTCGAGTAAGGGACAATAAAAATAAATTCAGTTATGCAGTTAGCAAACATATATAAACCATGTCCGGAGCAAATCAAGTGTAAGAATTCAGCTCGAGAATAAAGTCATTTGCGACATGGTTTCATTTCTTTAAAAATGCCATCAAAATGACAAATAATTTATTTTTTCAATTTGAAGAAGAAATGAATTCAAGCAACTATAGCAATTTCCAAACATGAGAATGGGCTAAATAGAGAATTCTCGCATTTTTAGACTTTACAAACACTACGATAAAGTTACTCTCCATTGGTAAATAGGAATTAAATCTAACAATCTTGTTTGCAACAAAGATTAAAATAACAACTAACAACACTGCCCTACCTCTTTAACTTTATGCTTCTGACGTTTATGTCGATGACCCTTACTTCGATCCTTTTCCTTGCTCTGGAGAACAAAATCAGCAATATAAGAGACTAATACACAAACATAGAATTAAAATGCATTGACAAAAAACAACCTTTTTCAATTTGTCATGTTTCTTGTGCCTCTTTTGATGATTAGATGCTTCATGCTCGCTATCAGAGGAATCATCACTTCTGCACAAACACAAAAATAGCATCTTTATTATTTACAGTCGATTTTTTTTTTTCCAAATTACGAATTTTATACCCAAAAAAAAAAAAACCTAAATTTCATTATTCAGATGAACAGAAGGACAGAGAGGTTACCTGCAGGAGTAGGAATCGGAAAAGGATTGATCAGAATCTGAGGAGTGGCGGTGGTGATGACGGCGTCGTTTTGAGCGGGACTTGTCGATTTTCTTACGAACCTTAAGAGCATCTTTATTTCTGTCTCTGTCACGGCGGTTATTACGGCGACGGTGACGGTGGCGGGAGGATGATGAATCGGAAGATGACGATGATGAGGAGGAATCGGATGTGTAGGAGGAGGTAGAAGACGATGAGACCACCATTTCTAGAGACTCTACACAAAAAATAAAAAAAAAAAATTAAGGGTTTTTGCTCTTTAGATTTGGGATATTTTGGACGAGACAATTACAAAAGATCTTCTTTTATAGGGCCGTTTTATAAGCAGAGAGCTAAATTATATATATATATATACATACATACTGCAAACTTTAACTAATTCGATATTTCCTTTTCAAAAAATAAAAAAACTAATTCAATATTTTAGTAATTAATTTAACACAATTTTTGAAAGCAAATAAAACACCGTAATTTAAAAGGAAAAATTTTAAAGTGATTTTATTTTTTATTTACATTATTTTTATTTTATTTTTATTACTATTAGATGAAAATGTATTAAATTATTCAATGGCGATTATCAACAAAGTAAAATTTATTTTGTAAAAAATAAATTAATTATAGAATACGCCTTCAAACACAAATGAAAATATAATTATAAATTTAACTGTGATATATAATGTATGATGTGTAGAAAAATTTAAATAAAAAATTAATAAATTTTCAATTAAAATTGATAGATTTAGCAGAACTAAAATGACATGAAATGTTTGGTCGAAAAATAAATAAATAAATGACATGAAATGTAATATATTTTATTATTAATAAATATGTAATAGTAGAAAATATGTATTTTTTAAGAAATTAACTATTAAATTAAAATTTAATAATAAAATATAACTAATATTAGATGTGATATTTTTGAAAATTTTAGTCAAAACTATTGGTACGCCAAGAAAATGGGGTGTGCAATAGAATACAAACCCTATATCTTCGGATACTAAAAATATACACATAAAATTGATAAATATTGTCTGATGTTTCTTTTCAATAAATTGTAATAAACATATAGCAAAAAAAAATAATAAAGCAAATAATTGAGGATATTTCATTATATAAATTTTAGTAGATTATTTGACATAAATAAGATATATGTAAATAAATATTTCAAAACAATAACATATTGATGCCATTATGCAGCTAAAAAGGTCAAAAAAAAAATAAGGGGAAAAATCTACAGTATATATATGATTCTACTTACTAAAGAATAAGGACAGATCCATGTCTGAGTTGAAGTAAGGCTTTTCACTAACATCAAAAGAATTGAAGAACAGAAAAAAAAAATGAAGGGCAAGCTGGCTGATCTTAGGATTTTTCTTGATTTTGTGTTGTGTATGTTAATAGCGTAGCTATATATATTATTTTCCTATATTATTTGTAAAGGTTCCTGTTTTAGTGTTTGTGTATTCCTATATTAGCTGTACTTGTATTTTATAAATTAATATAAATAGGGCACTAACAGCCCTACAAAGGGTATTCATCAAAACCCTTTTTCATGGTATCAGAGCTCTAGGTTTTTTTTTTTTAGCGATGTTCACATCCCCTTCTTCTGCCTCTACTTGCTCTACTACCGTTTCTTCTACTTCTTCAACGACTATCCCTACCTCAATTTCTTCTATCTTCCACCTTTCTGCCCTCTATCTTCAACATAAGCAATATCAAAAATCACATTCCTACAACTCTTGATTTCTCAAATTACCTGCTTGGGAAAACTTTGTTTACAAATATTCTTCACTGTTATAATGTCTTTGATCATGTTGATGGTTCCAACCCGTGTCCTCCTCAATTCGTTTCGAATGATAATGGATCTCCTCAAATAAATCCTTTATATTCTACCTGGAAACAAACCGATTGTGTAGTTGTCTCTTGGCTCCATGCTACTATTTCTCAAGATCTCCTCAAACACGTTTGCAACATGATACTCCTCTCAATGCAAATCAAACTTGGTTAGCTATAGAAAAGTTGTTTAAGGATCGTGTCAATGCGAAGTCTATGCAATTAAAAATTAGTTTCAGCCAAGTCTCAAAAGGAACAAAATCAATTTCAGATTATCTGCACTATGTCAAATCCTTGTCTGATCAAGTTCATTCTATTGGCCACCCCATATATGAATCTGACCTGATATTGCAAATTCTTGCTGGATTACCTAACTTCTATTCAGATGTTATTACTGTTATGACAGCACAAAAGCCTTTGCCTACATTCTTGGAACTTCGATCTTTTCTTCTTGCTCATGAATCTCGCATTCAAGCAACTTCTCTAACTACTACTGACACAACTCAAGTTTTCTTTGCTTCAAGAGGAAGAGGCCGCAGCCGCGGTCATGTTTTTACTCATCGTGGTGGACGGGGAAGGGGATCATATAGTGGAAATCAGTTTAACAATCGATATTCACTTAACAATTCCCAATATCAGCATACTCCTAATTCTTTTACATCAGCATATCCTCGTCCATCTTATGAATCAACTTGGAACTCAAATTACTCTAGTAATTCTTCTCCATCAATTCTTGGGGATCCACCAACTCAATCTTAACCATATGATCAGTTTTATTATACAGCCAAAACATGTCCAAGAAAGTATTCCTCTACATCTGGTGCACCTCCATATGCCGGTATACATATTCATGAACCGATGAACTCTACTCTCTGGCACACAGATACTGGTGCGAGCCATCACTTGACCAATAATCCTCAGTCTCTTGATTCAGTTTTTGTTTATCACGGTAATGATTCAGTTTAGGTTGGGAATGGTACTCAATTACCAATTTCTCATATTGGTAAGACTACTTTACTTGGTGATACTGCATCTTTCAAGCTCAATGACGTTTTAGTTGTCCCTCCTCTTACAAAAAATTTAATATTTGTTCGACGTTTTTCTACAGATAATAATTGTTCTGTTAATTTTAACTCTTCTGGTTTTTTTGGTGAAGGATAATCAAACCAAGAAAATTCTCCATCGTTGCATTAGTCAGGATCCACTCTATCCAGCCTTTTTTGGTCATCAACCCATTCCTTCTGCTGTAGCATTAGTTGCATCTCGAGTTTCTCCTCTTCTTTGGCATAATCGGTTGGGTCATCCAAGTCGTGCTGTACTTTTGGCTTTTCAGAGGAAATTTCCAGAATTTTTCAATTCAAAATTCTGCCATTTAGATTGTCATATTTGTCAGTTTGGAAAACATATCAGATTACCATTTTCACATTCTATGAATAAAACAACTCATCCTTTAGCTATTATTCATTCTGATGTTTGGACTTCTCCTGTTCACTCTTTTTCTGGTTTCAAATATTATGTGGTTTTTCTTGATGATTTTTCC
>CATIWK010255239.1:0-14198 GCA_949634005.1 Mallotus japonicus
TCTCCTTATTGTCTTTTCTCATTTTTTTCATTTCCCTCTTTTTTTTGTTTTCTTCTCATTTTTACCTTCTATCCTTCTTTTTTATTTTTATTTTTATTTTCTCATTATTTTTTGTCTTTTCTTATTTTTTTCTTCTTTTCCTCTTTTTTTTTTATTTTTATCTTTTCATTTTTTCCTCTCATCCCCTTCTTTTTTTCCTTTCATTCTTTTGTATAGATTATCAATACATCAGGTCCATTATAAAGAGATAATTCATGAAAAAAAATATATATATATTAACTCTATTACAAAGAGATAATTTGATATCACAAAGAATGATATTTTGTAATTTTTTCTAATGTTACAGCCAAGTATCGAAAAATATTTTCTAGAAAAAATATTTTTCAAAGAGAATATTTTCCATAAACAAATGAAGTCTTAATTATTCTAAACAAACACTATTTTCAAGGCCTTAATTTAACACAAGTGTATCATGAAAAGGCAGACTAAATTTGTAGCACTGTGGTGTAATTATTGCAGATATGGGTTAAATGCAATGGTGGTCATCCAACTTTATACTTATTACAATTTGGGTACTAAACTTTAATTTGTTTCATTTTAATCATCTAACTTTGATTTTGTTTCAAAAAAGGCATTGTTAAAAATTTTTAGTCCTCTAATTTCTTTAAAAAACCATTTTAATCCCTCAATCTCTTTATTTTTTCAATTTAGTTCAAAAATTATAAAAACATTTGAAATTTTACTTCTCCTATGTTTTGATACCTCTCAGGATGAGAATGCTCTTATTAGGTAGAACCAAAATGATTTTTAATTTTTTCTTTATTTCCTATAAATGTATAGAAAATATGGACTTATTTGAAAAAAAATATTTAATTATGGATCAAAATAGTAATTCTTGATTGTTTAGGTACCAAAAAAAATTTTAGTGACTGCTATGAAACTAAATAGAAGTTTGGTATCTAAAAAGATAAAAATTAAAGTTTGGTAACCGAATTGAAATAAAGTTTAAGTTCGGTACTCTCCCATATATTTGACCCAACCTATGGCTATAACAAGAAGGATTTTAACATACTCAAAAAATTGACCCCATCCACCAAAATGCACCTCCTTTTCATTATTTACTAAAATGCCTATCCAAGCCAAAAATAATTACCTCCGTGTCTCCTCCTCCTCATTAACGCAAAAAAAAAAAAAGGTAAATCACGCAAAAAAAATCCACGCATCTTCATCTTCCTTCCGCCACCATCACCATCACCTTCCTCTGTGCATCTTCACCTTTCTCTGCCACCATCACCATCACCTTCCTCCTCATTCTTCTTCTCTCCTCACTTTGCTACGAGCTATTGCTTTCAGTGCTTAATTTGCTACGTTCACCACCGTCAACTCCGGTTCCGTTTTCCAATGACTCTCCGTCGGATACAAGGATGAGGAGGTCGTCGTTGTCGTCGTCGCGGCCGTCGTAGATAACACCAGCGGGAGATTTGCTGATTCGATTGAATTTCAAATTCAAAAGGTTTTCAAATTTTGCGGTTTGATTGTTAATTTTTTTGTAATAGAGAGAATAAGATAGTTTTATTATTTTATTTTTTATCAATTAAAAAAGAAAAGAAGAAATCTTTGTTTCTGTGTTGTGATTATTGTTATCTTTGTTTTTGTATATTCATATTGCAATGGGAATTCATTACAAATTTGCAATTGCCAAAGAGTTTAGTGAAATCCCAATTGATGTAGAAATCATCAATTCTAGAAGATCATGAATAATTGGGAATTGTAATGGGCAGAGACATAGTGGAAATTGAGTATGAGTTTGACAGTTTTTAATGGCCACGTTATTTTCAGTGTTATTATCAGCACTACCCTTCTTTCTAGTTCTTGTCCATGATACTGCTTAGTTTAATGACGCCTTTGTATTTTGAGGTTTGGTCAAGTTTAGGGTTAATTGGCACACTAGTGTGTTTTAGGTTTAGCTTGTGTTTTCTCTTGTATTGATAATATTTATGTTTTCTCTTGTATTAGATTGAAATGCAAAGCTTTAATTATAACAGAAGCTAGTTCTCTTATAGTTAATTACTTAATTGAAATTAGGTAAGTGCATACGTTATCAAACCGTCTATTTTCTTTTCTGACAAGTTATTTGGTTTTGATTGATGTGATTTGGTGCAGATTATTTGTATTTGGGTGCCGTAGGGATGTCTGAAAATTGCACAAGAAGATTATATGGCACTGGTACTGAAGAATCAAAGAAACACAAACGGAATTTGAATGCAATAGTTGCAGATTATATGACACTAGGCTCTAATAATCTGCGACCGCAAAATCGTGTTAAATTATGTTGCCTTTTGCAGAAATTGGTCAGGCAACATAATTGGACAGAGGCAAGTGGTGTACTCAGTATTTTATTGAAAGGGACATATAAAGGCAATCATCCTGTCATGAATCGCTTGAAGTATTTGGTATGACATTTATTTTTTTTTCTTTGTGTATGTTTTAAATTGTTGAACTTATTGTTTGACATTTATTTGAGCATGCTATTCACTAGAATTCTAGAGGTGTTGAGAAGTGTTCACCAGCGAAGATCTACATTAGCCTGATTTTATTTAACTAGGAAAGAAAACCAATGACGGCCAATCTTGCATGTGTAATGTGTTAAATCAGTAGTTTTTTATTTTGATATTAGCCTTGTATTTGCAGATTAAAATTTTCTTGATTCTGTTATTTATATTTGTAATTGCCAAAAAAATATATAGGACTTGAAAATGGGATCAAGTTCTGTATGTCAATTGTGTAGCATAATACTTCTTATGTAGTTCTAGAGCTGCCTTGTGAAAAGAGAAGCTTGATAGTTTCATACATTTTGTATTTGTTATCATAACTTCATTGGGATAGTTCACTTGGTTGTCATATGAAATTTCTTGGAAGTTGGGACTGTAAAATTTATTGCATGTTGTAGTGCATTTTATTATATTTGATAAAACTTCTTTATTGATATGTTTTCCATGTATGATGTAACCCATATATTTTTTGCCAACAATTCTAGGTTTCATTGGAGTTCATTAGGCATCTAGAAACTGATGATTTAAATTTGAGGTATGTCAATGACATTTATGATACATGGATGACAAGGATTGGAATCAACTTATCCAGTAAACGAAAGAGAAATGGATCTTTGAAGGAGGTACAATACACTATCATGATGTTTGTTTTATGTTCATGATGATGTTTATTTTATCATTAGTCATTTTCTCCATTAGATGCCAAATGTTTTCCATTTTCACTTTGTGTTGATCTGGGACCTTGATTGTTGAGCAGGACAATTTTGTTGTTTTCGACTTATGCAAGGCAACGTTGAAGGAGAACGCCAGAATGCTAGAAGGTTTAATTTTCTTTTTGTCTGATGATTTAATTAAATGTGGAAAGAAAAAATATAATGGAAACTCTACCCCCATTGAAACATTAATATTTATGTTAGGATAAAAGGATCTGTTGTTATTACTCAAAAGGATTTATAATGTCAAATATTGCCTAGAAAGAAGGTAAAGTTTGGGAATTTGTAAGATGTAGCAAATTAGTTATCATTCTCTTTCAATTGCTTGAAGTCTGCATGGCTGGTTTATATGATATGTTAAATTTTCAAATTTCTTCTTTAAATATTGTTGTTCCAAGATTTCGTGCTGTTAAAATTTTTTTGCCTATCTTGTCTTTTTATTTCACTTATTAGTAAGCTGAAAGTCGGAAATTTGGGGGGTGATTCTTGGAGGCTTTTGTATCACTTTGGTTTTATCATATCTGATGAATTCTAGATTGCTAGAGAAAAATTGCTCATATAATTTAGTTGTTGCCAGCTATCTTTAGTTGTGATATATCTATGCGCTTAATTGTATGTTTGTTTTAGTAATTTTTTTTTTTTTGAAAAATGAGAGGTAGCTTCCTTTATGCAAAAGCATGCTAAAAAACACAAATACATGTATTAGGTATTATCACATATCTACCAGAGTTCTTTCTGAGATATATGCCAATACCAATCTTGGGTGCAGGAAATATATTGTCCTGTATTTGTATAATGATACTATTTATACACTTAATAGACATCTAATGAGGCAGTAGCCATTTTTTAGTGCTTAATTGCTGTTTTTGTAGTTAAAAGGTTAGCAGCTGTTGATATGATTTCTATATGTATACCATTAGGAACCTAATGAGTTGAGGCGGGGGATGGGATAGGCAAAGGTAAAAGTAAGGCACAATTGGTTGGATAAACTTTCAGCCTTCTGGCTTGGCTTTGTTTGTATATATGCTGCATTTCTATTTTACAACATTACTTGTGTTCTTTCAATTTTCAAGGATTATGCTTTGGATATGGTTGGTATGCACGAAATGCATGGTTTATTTAATGAGATATGTATTTGTTTGCATCAATTACAGATTTAATCATATACTTTGTTTAGGATAAGAGTGTAAAAAATTGTTGTGCATATTAGTTCTTGTTTGTGTGCTTATATTATTAGTGAATTTTTTTCTATTTCTTTGTAATCAGTATTTATCAATAGCACTATAATGTGGTCTTTGGTTTTCTGCAAATGTCTAGATCTGAATGTCAATGTTTTTTTTCAGCCTGATGCAAGAACCTGAATTTGAGGGTCATCCAATGTTCAATATGATCACTGGCTTAATATTCTCTCAACTTTGTTATTCTAGCATCCCAGAAGGCATGCAATGGAAGTATTCTGACCAAATGCATAGCCCCACATATCCAGACATGTCAGTTTCTCCTTCTCAACTAGACATGTCAGCTACAAGATTCAAATATGAAGGTGGGGGCTCAGAAGCCCATAATGCACTCTTAAGTGAGGAATATGAATCTTCCTTTGAATGTGGTTCAGAGACTTCTATCATGAATGGTAAAAAAATTCTTGCTAGAGTGAACAATGACCTTCACAAACAAGTAATACCTGTGGAGATTGATGTTAACCTGCAAAGAAATCTCCCACAAGATTTCCAGCCTCAAGGTTTCTATGTGAACTCTGCTGAAAATGAGGTATATGTCGACAACAATTGTGGCCATATGCATTTTGTCCCCAATTTGTCTGCTCTGAGTGAGTTCTTAGTCCCTTCAGATTTTTAATCACTTTCTATGTCTGTCTCTTTCTATATGTATGTATGTATGTATATTTATGTGTGTGTGTGTGTGTGTGTATAATCAGATTGGAATGCCTGTTGATTCCTCCTATTTTTCTTAAAATAATTGTATGACATTTTACCCAATGCTATTTATTTTGCTTGCTTGCTTGACCAGTGAAAAATAGAGCCATATAGTTACTGGTTTTCTTATGAATTGTGCATGCATGAGCTCTGTATGGTTATGTTACTAGTTTGATCACCAAGTAGTCTTTGCACTTGGGCCAATGACACATCTATTATGGTTTTAATCAAAATGAACCATTGCTGGTTGAGAACTGTTGCAAGAAAGGTGGGAAAGGGAGACAGAATTATACCCTTTAGTGTTTGAGTGGTTAATTAATGTTAATAATTGCTACAGCTAAACGTCAAATGATGAAATGCTGTTAGCCAAGTGTTGTAGTGGAGCCAAAATTAAAGGTAAATGAGTTGGTGATGGGAGTGATATTGTCCTTGATTGGCCAGTGAAGTTTCAATTCTTTTAACTTCTTTCCTGCGGAATCTTTTACCAAAAGTGGATGTGAAGGTTCATTTATTCTCAGTCCTTTCATCAATGGCCTTTCTATCCTATCCAAAACGTTGTTTGTTATTACTATATTGAGTATGTAAATTCACCAATATGGAGATTGAAGCCCTTGATATGATTGCTTAATTTGATTGTTGATTATGGAGTGTCATTGCATGGAATCCATGCATCCTTAGGATTTAAGAATTTGCGGTTTATCGTGAATCAACAATTTTGCATTGGAGGGGTTTTTTTAATAAATATTCAGTTAGATCTGTTTGGGAACTTGTTTTGCATTGCTCTATTATTTTTCTTTAATTACTTTTGGAGGGGTGATTTATTTTTCCATTTATATTAACTTATTTTGATTGCTTTGTTATTGACAAAGAGAGCTGGGACTCATGGTTGCTGCCTTTGCATGCTGAAAATTGGGAATCGGAATGGGTGATCCAACATGATGAATATAACCATGCAGTGAGGTGCTTACAAGCAGCTGTTTACTCAACACCCCCAGTACTGGCGGCCCTGATTCCCTTGATACAGGTAGGCCAATGTAACTTAGGACATGCATACACAGATATTTTATCAAATATTGTACTAGAATTGCAAATTTCCTGTAGAAGTCTGTTTGAATTTTTGCAAAATTCCTTATGTTGTTGAAGAATCCTGATTTCAGCTTTTGATTACACACTGTTATTTGTGCAAGGGAACTGAATTTTTTAGTTTGCAGTTTGAGTGAGAAAGTTGCAAGTTCAAGTGCTTTTTATGTTACCATCATCTTGTTCTTTTTTACACCTGAGATCAGGACTGCCTTCTATGGAAGGATTTATCTAATTGGATATCAATAAATTACGAAAGCATCATGTGAGTTTAATCTTGAAAAAATCAGGAGCTTGCAAGCTGTTGTGTGTCGCTTTTCCAATTATTGTATTGGTGGTGGATTAGACAGTCTTTGTAATTGCAACTTGATATATAAGATTGTGAATAATGTTTTTTTGGGTTGCTTAAATACAAGGACATAACTGCGTTCTGTTCACTTTTTATTTTTCTTTAATTACTTTTATTTTTAGAGTGATATGAATTCCATCCTGGAGGTCCACATTACTAGGCATCATTCTAGTACCTTTTTACTTATAATTGAAGGAGAAAGGTTGTTGACCTGACCCATTACTTTTGTCCCTTGTGAGAAGCTTGCTTTTGGTTGTTTTCACTGAATTAAATTGGCTAGGCTTTTGATAACTGAAAGATGATCATTTTAGATGAGCATGCACAAACTGATGCTTGGCTGAAGACTTCCATCTTTTGGTTTAATCAGCTTAACTATGTAATGGATATCATTCGGCAAGCAGTACCGATAGCATATATACAAATTTTAACTTGATTTCTGTTTTGATCTCTTCCTCTACTCCCCAATGCCAGTTCTAAATCCCCCACCAGAGGGAACCTGAAAATTGTTTCAAGTGTCAACATTTCACAAAACGTGTATTTTACCTCTTCTTTATTTTTGGCATTCCATTTACACTTGATATGTTTGCCTTGTGCTATTTCGTACCTTGCAAAGGTTCTCTTGCCTGCTGCTCTCTACACTTGAGTTGGAAAAGTGATTTATTTGTAGACACAAGCTGTTTTGATTTCTTTTCTTATAAAGTTTTAAAGAAGCTTCCAATTTTGCACTGAAAGCATTTATTTGTTTGGAGCAATTGCAATGATTAATTTTTATATTGCATTCATTATATAACCTCTGGTTAATTTTATTATTTTTGGTTAGAGTATCTATGTATGAAATCAACTGTTTGCATCTTATTCCAGTTATTGTTGATTGGATGCAAGTATAGTGAGGCCCTTAGTGAAGTTGAGAAGTTTTGCAGCAATTCAAATGCAGCACTTCCTACCAGGTATTGCATTAACTTTCTTAAGATATCAACTGTTGTGTTGCCAAATATGGGTGAAAATGGAAAATATATGTTCTTTGTGAGGGAGGTCCATTAAATTTATTTGACTTATTCAATTGACTTGGAGAACAGTGCCTGAAGTTCTGGTGGGAATGATATATTATTTTCTTATTATGTTGATGCTGTGAGAAAAAGAATTGTAATTGATGGGAGCATGGTAGCATCATCAAAGGGAGAAAGTCAGAAAACTGTCTTGTGGAGTTAGGCAATTCTAATTTGTGTGTTTTGGGGGTGGGTGGTGAAGTTTTCAGCACTTGGTGGTGGGTAAATTCTATGAACGATACCAAAATTTTGCACTTGATTACAAAATGATACCATAGCTTCACTTTGTATCTTTTCGGTTCTTTAACTTCAGTTTTAGTTTCACCGGGTGTTTATTACAAAAATCCGGCCAATTTTGATGACATGGCCACCGGAATTGCCACGTCATATGCCACATCAAAAGCCATGTCGGCCAAATCAGAAGCCACTTGTTGAGTCACGCTGATGTGGCATATGACGTGGCAATTCTGGTGGCCACGTCATCAAAATTGGCTGGATTTTTGTGGGTGACATCCCGGTGAAACTAAAATTGAAGTTAAGGAACTGAAAAGATACAAATTAAAGTTATGGTACCATTTTGTAATCAAGTGCAAAGTTTTGATACCGTTCATAGAATTTACCCACTTGGTGGTGTTGGATAAATTATAGCTAGATGCAATTATAATGATAATTTTTACACCTTTGTTCTTGGAGAGGCTTGGATTAAGTGTATGCACCTTTTGTTAGACATGAATGCATCTGACTAAGGCAACATCCAGGCAATGTATACAAAGTAAGGTGTCATAGATTTACATTTGGAGCTATACCTTTGGGGCAGAAAACATTGCTTTGTTGTGTATCAATTGAAGGACCTACTTGCATCATGCTTTAAAAAATGGATGAAGTCTGATCTCATCCACATCATTTCATGCTGGACTTCAAATCTTGTTCAAGAATACCAATTGGCTGCAGACTAAATATCATTTGCATTTGGCTTTGAATATGGGCTAATTTCTCTTTTTAGATCCCTCAAAACTTTTTCTTTAATAGCATTGAAAAAATGATGTTCCTTTATTAAGACAATATTATTGTCTGTGGTTGAAAACTTATATAACCCCTCTCTCTCAGAATGTGCATTATGAAAATTATTATGTCAATTTTTTTGTGCCTATTTGTGTTATATTCTTTAGTTGCTGCATTGTATTTGAAAGCTGTAATTATTCAGTTTCAGTTATCTATCCTATGTTCATGTCTACAGTTACAAATATTCATTGGGTTTTTTTTTTTTTTTGGGAAATTTGGAACAACATTTATATGTGGCCTATTAAACTTTAAAGGAACCATGCAATGAACCCAACACCAGAATTATTTTGATTTGATTTAATTGTGGGAATTCAGTATTTTCTCCTAAATTTTCTAATTAGGAATTAAGATTTAGTATTATTTAGTGAATAGTAGAAGATAGTTTGCTTTCTATTTTATTTAATATTGATTTTGAATTTTCGTAGTTTGGATTTTTAATCTTAGTGGGAGTAAGATTATGTGGTAGTTCGTTACTTGGTTGATTAGAAAACGAATCAAACTTTGGCACTTTGCTTTTCTTTCTTGTGTTTGTTTTGTTTTTGACAATTCTGCATCAAGGGATCTATTTTGGTAAAAATATCACCCTGTTCCAAGTTGTCATAGAGTTATGTATAGTCACTCTTGGTAGAGCTCTAGTCCTGTCATATGTGTCAGTCTTGTTTGTTCCTTTGGCAAGAGCTCTTACAAAGTTATTTTTTACAGACTGAGGGCTCACCTTTTGGAGTGTATTGATCCCAACAACAGTGTTGTACTTTCAACCTATTTCGAGGATATTTTGAAGACTGATCCTATAAATAGCAACTCCCTGGATAGGCTTATCAGACTGCATCAAAAAGGTACATTTTTATTTTATGAGCATGATTAATACTGTTGTGCCTGTGCATTAATATCTTTTTAATGAAGAAACATATATATTTTAATGAATTGTTGAAAATGAAAAATCTTCTTAAAACAGAGATGCACTTTGAAATCCTTGAGAGTCCATTTTTATTGTGTTGGCACTTGTTCTTTTAAAAATTGATGTTCATGTGATGTCAAAACTATTTGGTGATAATTTTTAAATAGAGTTCTAAAAAATTGACTCCTAAAATCTCCTCTTTACCAAGGTATGTTTTTATGTTTTCTCTAAAAATGCCTTTATCCAATATAAACACAAAAATAGACCACAATCCTGAAAGAACCCACATGCTAAGAATTACATGTTAAATACACTTGAAAGTTTGTGCAAAGCTTTGGGTTTTAAGTTCTCAAGATCAAAGGAGGCTATGTAATTGCCTACTGCACACCTCCTTTAACTCATTCCTTCATATTTAGATGTCATTCCTTATATCATGAAAAATTTCTATCCTTCTCTGCCGTGGAGATATTAATTTACATGTTATTCCTATTTTACATGTTCACACCATTCTGTAACAGGAACATTGGTGATTGGTGAAATTTTCTTTCATTTACTGGCAGTATCGGAATCTATATTATTTTTGCTCACATTAAGAATATTGTCCAAATCTCCAATTCTCTAGTTTATTGTGAATAAGCTTAAATCATATTGGTGGAAGAAGAAATTTTGGATAATGCTAGACATTTTTCCATATCTTTTTTCTGCTTCCTTGTTGCTGCTTTTCTTTTTCTTTTTATTTTTTAAACTTTGCTTCACTATGATATGTTGCAGGGAATTATGGTCCTGAACCCCTTTTGGAAATGATGGCTTTGCATTTGGAGTCTGTCTCTGGGGACTACAGGATATGGAGAGAGTTTGCTTTATGCTTCCTTAAAGTCTCTCAATATGAAGAGGACTGCATGTCAGTATGTTTGCATGGAAATGCAGATGGAAAAATGCAAGGTTATTCTGCTCGTTACAAAAGGATTCCCAAATTGCTCATACATGGGAAATCAGGAAGGGCTTGGAGGTTTCGTTGCCGATGGTGGTTGACGCTTCATTTTAGCAAAAATCTTCTTGCTTCAGAAATTGGCGCAGGTATGATAGCTTATATGTCCTTACTATCCTTACCATTGAGTAAATTCCATAAGTGCTCCTTAAGAAATTTGGCCTGATAACTTGGTCCTTGAACTTTCAAGTTTTTCCTAGTAATGCTTTAAATTTAAATATTACATACTTCAGATTTCCAAAGTTTTAGTTGCAGCAAGTGATTTCATTTTAAATCATCATATTTGTGACAACAAGGCATCCTTTTTCTTTTATACACTGCAGGTAATTTGGAACTCCTGACATATAAAGGAGCATGCGCAGCCCACATGTATGGGCCAGACTTTGACTTCGTTATAAAGGCATACAGTTGCTTAGATAAGGAAAATAACAGGGATCTGTTTATGTTCTTGCAACTGCATATGCAAAATTCTGTAGGAATTAATTTATACTTTCAACAAAGATGTAACTGATTTTTTTCCTTGTTTTCTTATTTACTGATGATAAAAATTTGTGATTCTTTTTATTTATGTCACTGATCCCTCTTTCAACGCTTTTGAGCTTTCATGATTTGTTGTTACATCCTCTTCCAAAAAATTATAGAAATATATTGTGTGGTGGTAGGGAAGAAGAGAATATGAGTAACTTGAAGAAACAATTAGCTGAATTATTTGCGGTTTCGCTTCAAAAAATGTTTCCAACTTACCTTGATGTTGAGCCCCTGATTGCTTCCTGCACATCACCAAAATTTGGACATTACCAATGGTATTAAGATTAGCTTCTTATCTATATCAATATTTTTATCATAATGTGCTGTTCTGTTCTAATGATGTCTTTTCCAATTATAATTGTCTTTTTTTAAAAAAAAAATTTCTTTTCTATACAGTGACATGGATTTTTGAGCAACTTTGATTTCAAATACTGATTTTAATCTTGAATGTCTTCTCAAATATTGATAAATTTAGTTACCTCAGAATTGGTATTGTTGTTGCAGTAATAATGCCATAGGTCTTTTCGCCAATTTGAGGGGAACAAATAGTGAATATCAGGATCCCAAAGCTGTTGGAGAGGTATATAATGGACATTAATGTTTACCCTTGATTTTTTTTTTATTTAATTTTTTATGGCATGGTAATTTGATATTTTTTGGAGTTTTGGCAGGCCATTATAAGAAATCTTCCTGTCTCTGAAATGATAAGAGTTGTCCTCCGTGCCAAATTCTGGCCCATGAAATTTTTTTTTTGTTGAGAGAATGGATGGCTGAGGTGCTTCCCTTATTCCCTGAATCGGTAGTTATAAATTTGCACATTTGTTATGCCACCTTGCTGGAATATTTGCATTATTATGATGTTGTGGCTGCAGAGCATTCAAAAGATGCTTCTTGATGGCATTGAATCTTGGGCACCAAAGCTTTTGATTAAAAGGGCTGTGGTTGATTTTTCATCACCCAACATTGCAAAAGAATTGCATGTTGGCGATTTAAGATCTACCAGTATTGGTGACACACTTGCACACATGCTTGAGTTTTCAAATAGAGAAGTTCTCCAACAGAATCATGTTGGTGACTGGGGGACACAGGTAACCATTGTTGCCAAAATTGTAGTAAATCTAAATCTATGGCACTAAATTTGGGGTTTTTAGAAGTTATTTGTAGGATTCTGAAACACCCTAGTGCTTAGCTTCTAACGCAACGGTTTCTTTTGCACCATAACTATATTAAATATAATTTATTTTAGAGTTTCTGAACTAACGTACTTACAAATTATGACTATTTTGGATGCAGTTTTCTAGTATTTTACAAGAAGTGGATTACCTTCTAGTGTTATAGGTGTCTTTCTACATGATTGTATCTATCACACTTGGATTGGATGGCTTGGTGTGATTTGCTCTTCTGAAATTTTATTTAAAATATATGCCCTTAACTTGATCAGTTATCGCTGGTTATCTACCTACATCTGATGGTTAAAATGTTTTGTAATGTATGCCAACTTGATTCCATCGTTGATCAACAGCACTAACATAAGAATTTATTGTCCATTGTACAGTTTGGTATGTTGATTGAATTTCTCTTTGAAAGGTTTCCAAACTTTGGAGATGCTAATGAATGTGCCATTGGCGATCTACAAGTGAGTCAAAGACTATTTAATAATTTTGAAAAGTTCAAAATGGATTCTGTTATATTTTTGCCTTTTTAAAATATGTTGCACATATTTCTTCATGCATTAAAATTTCAACTTTGGGGTTCATTTTCATGGGACAGCTATTGGGTAGATTCTAACATGACTTTTGTTTACTAGGGATTCTATAAGGCATCAAAACAGAGGTTTGACCTTGATCCTGAATTCAAGGAGAGAGCACAAAAAGCAGTAGTTCTCCTCCAGGTATTCAGGGGATCTTAGAACTGGTGTTGTTTGGCTAACTTATAAATGTGTGTTAGATTATATCATGTTAGAACTCTGTTACACAGGGTGGAGATGCCAAGTACAGGCAGGCATGGACACATATATGTGATATCAGCAGGAGGGAGTTTGACATAGTCTATCAATGCCTTGGGGTTCAGCTAGAGGAAAAGGTAAATATTTAGCATTTTATATTCATGGATTTAAAAGCTTGTTATGCTGTCATGTGTAGCTTTCTGTTGGAAAGCTTGTCATGATTTGAATCTGATCTTAATGTAAAAGTTAGTAAATTGAGGTTTTCCTTAAGTATGCTAATCTGTCTATGAAGATTTATCTGATTCTTATCACCTAGTTAAGTCAAGGTCAACAATTTAGTAGGAAATATAAGTTTGCAATCCACCTTATATGGTTGTAATGAAATATCTGACGATCAACTAAATGCTTAGTGAAAAGAACATAATTAGATAATCTTCAGGTTCTTCCGTTCTTATCCCTTTTTTTTTTTTTTATGAGGCTCTTTAATGAACCTTGCCATCACAAAGGGTGAAATTATCCTTCTTGTGCTGTCGGCACTATGGCATATCTTATATTCATGAATAAACTTGTTTCTCTATTATTTTGTATTTCACTTATTTGAGCATATTACAATTTTTTGAAATTTATGTATAAAATCTGTACTGTGCATACATTAATATATATTATCCTACATCAGGAATCTGTAGACATGCATGTTTTCCGATTGAAGATATTGGGCCTGTAATGGAATTAAAACTTCTTTTTTTTTCTTTTTACTTTAGTAAGTTGCTTGAAATGAGAATGGCTATTTATCAGGTAAAGCCACTTCAAGCTTTTGTGTCTTACCAGTATTTTGCATAATTATGTAACATAATTGTTGAGACAAAACTAAGAAGCAAGGTTTTAATAACTCACATGCATGTTTATATGCCATTCCTTGTTTACAGGGAGAAAGCTTTTATAATTCATACATTCCTCAGGTTATAGAAGAACTAACCAAGCAAGGACTAGTTGAAGAAAATGAAGGTGCTCGTGTCATCTTTCTTGAAGGTTCTAAAATACCTCTTATTGTTGTGAAGAGAGATGGTGGATACAATTATGCTTCTACTGATCTGGCTGCTCTCTGG
>CATIWK010255402.1:0-27811 GCA_949634005.1 Mallotus japonicus
TTTTTAAATTTTTAAAATTTTTTTTGGTTTATATAAAAAAAATTTTAATTTTTTAAAATTTCTAAAAAATTAGCAAAATATATTTCTATATATATATAATTTTTAAAAATTTAAAAACTTCAAAAATTTATATTTTGAAACAAATTTCATCAATTTGCATTATTATTCGAACTAATTTTTATTAATCAACATTAAAGTTATACTCGATTTTGATTTTTTGGACTTAATTGTAACAATTCTTTGAAAAAGGGCTTAATTCTTTGAAAAAAGGGCTTAATTCTTTGAAGAAGGGTCCAATATGCTCGAATTCTTAAAGATTAAGTTCCATTTTTTTAAAAAAAGTTTTTTAGGGTCCAATGTGCACTTTGGCTAATTGTTCAGGGTCCAAATTGCACATTTTCCCTAAAGTTTTAATATGTCTAAATTTCCAACACAAAAGTTCTGATTGGCCAAAAAATTTTACAAGAGATCCAATGTGCTCTAGGTAAAAAACATTGGACCTTTTCCCATTATTTTTTATATTATAATCTAATGCTCTATATTTATTTAAATAATTTTTTTGGGCAAAAATATTACTACTACTTTATAATTGTAACTTGACAGTTTTTTAGCCAAGAGGCTACAAGTCAAGAGGGGAGCGTTTCCAATGTTCTTTTTTCTCACTACGATACGATAAAAAGTGAGGAAAAAAAAGAAAAAATCTTTTACCAATTGTCGCCAAGTGATTTAGGTCTAAAGGTATTGAATATGGGTTTTGGGAAGTGGCGTTTTTGGGAATAATGAGAAATTAGAGAAGCTGAATACGAGCATTAATTACTTCAGTGGTAGAGTCACTATAAATGTCTTCTTCTTCCTCTCTCTCTCTCTCTCTCTTTCCTCTTTTGACTAGCTAGCGCTACCAGGTACCTACAATTTGTCCAGAGATAAAAAAAAACAGAGTGAGCGAGCGAGCGAGTGAGTTTATTGTAGATAAAATTTGCATCTTCTGCGATGAAAGGAAGAAAAAAGCAAAAGCAGAAGAAGAAGGAGATTGTGAAGGAAAGGGATTGTGAAGATTGGTGCTTCGTTTGCAAAGATGGTGGAAACCTAATTCTTTGCGAACACAGGTCAGTTCTTTTCTTTACTTTTCACAACACAGGTCAGTTCTTTTCTTTTCTTTTCACAGTTGCTTTGCATTGCATTGCAAGATGTCTTTGTTGTTAGTCTGCGCCAGTCAACACGTTTGTTGGCTTCTATTGGCTTAGGTAAAAGGGTATTTTTGTCATTTTAACAGTTTATGATGTTTGGACTTTGGAGTGAGATTGCAGTCTTCCACCTGCCCGATACTGTGACTTTTTGTTTTTTTTTTTGCCAGAAATAGCGTAGTATGTATTGGATTTTGGTAGTCACACTCAAGTGAGTGACCTTTACCGCTGCTCTGCTTCTAATTGGACGGGTCCCGACACTGTTATCTTACTTTGATGAATTTTTATATTTTTCTTTTGTTTATTAATAATTTTGTTACATTGACTCTGGTGTGTGAAAATTATCCATCCATTTATAGCTCTACTTGAGTTAAAGTAAGCTTTATATGCTTACTTTGTTTAAAAAAAAAAAAAGTAATGTACTTTGTTTAGAAAAATATATCTAAATTTACAAAAAAAAAAGTGAAAAATATTGTGTTTTTTTTCTTAAACTAACATCATTTTTTTGTAAATATAAAAATTATAGTGTTTTTTTTTATTATAACTTTATATATTTTATATTAAATTGTTGCACTATACAAAAATAAACCACTTTTTATGAAATTAATTTTTATAGTTTTTATAATTATATAAATTGAAATTATTTTAAGTATTTTTACATAAAATTATTTTAAATTAACGAAAAATAGTAATACTTTATGAAAATATATCAAGTTATAATAAAAAATATTAATTCTTACACTTTGGAAATATAATATTATTTCACAAAAAAAATGTTTTCATATTTTTTCATGAATAAAATAAATTTTTCTAAATTAAGATTTCTTCTTTGAAAAAAATATCAATCTAAAAAAAACATTTTCAATTGATTATGTAGCACTAACACTTATAAAAAAAATTCTACAATTATAACAATTAATTACATAAAAATGGTTTAATTTTTTACAAAGTAACAATTTAACAAAGAATATATCAAGTTATAATAAAAGAAATACTAATTCTTATATTCACAAAAAATAATATAATTTCACAAAAAGTAAAACAAAATTTTCACATTTTTCGTAAATTTAGATCAATTTTCTCAAACAAAGTAAGTTATTTTTGTTTTGAAATAAAGTAACTATAGAAAACACCAACTTTCAAAACCTATTCTTTTTGCTTTAAAATTAAACCAATTAAGTAAATAAATCAAAGTGGGTCGACTTGACTTGACGACATTTAATCTTACTTGTATATATATCTGGATGAGCATAAAACCATCTCTCTACTTTGGTCACATTGTTTTCAGTGGTTTTTTTTTTTTTTTGTTAATTTCGTTTGCTGTTCTGCATGTGATCTATATCTTGAACTCTTTTCTCTGAATAATGTTTGCACATGTTTATAATACTCAATTGCAATAGTTAAATATATTTTGAGACCAACCAGTTTTAAATTTAAATTTTATACATTTCTAGCAAATTATACTTATGATTTGTATAATACAGGGCTTTGAGAACCATCATACACAAACAGAGATGGATAATTCTTGTAAGTTAAAGCCAATGTGGCTGAATAGAGCTTTAATTTGGCTCTCGGAATTCGAACTCCAACATAGATCTTGTGTATCATGTTTTAAGTTTGCTTGTTCGGTTCAATGTATTGGACTAGAAGGATTTTGTGATTTTTAACCTGTCCTTGGTGCAATAATTGGACAAAATAAATTTGGGTTCTTCTCATATCTAGTCCTTTTGTTTTATCATTCAGTCAATTAAATATCATAAGGTTCATGATATTAGCTTGTGCTTCGACAAAATGAATAGAAAATTGTTAATATGACAGTGAGAAGTTAGTTGGTATTAAAAACTCTGGCAGTGCTTACATAATTCATTTATATTAGCACCCCTGAGAGGTTGTATGGAAAGAAAAAATGAAGATTATTGAAGTACAAAAGAATGAATTTTGTTCGTGAACAACTAATGATATAAATATTTATGTTTTCATTTTTATTTCTTTTTGTGAGATAGGGGGTTTTGGAGAGTTGGGAGGCTATGTAAGCATGTGAATGTGTCTCTATTTGCTTGTGTCTGTGCATATGTTGCCTCCACTCACTTCAATAATCACAAAAAGATAAAATGCTTCCTAGATTACATTAGTAACTTGCCTCTTCTGTTTAGTAATTGTTTGAAGGTTTATCATCCAGAATGTGTGGAACGGGATGATTCGTTGGTAGCAACTGGAGAAAAATGGACTTGTGGTAAGCTACTCAAAGTTGTTCATGATTGTGATATGACATGATATTTTGTCATTTTTAATCAATTTCTTGTTTTACCCAGTATTATTATTATGCAAATCTAGTAGACATAGCCTGCATGCTATAGGTTTTTATGTTTTGAAAGCAAGAAGTCATTTTTAAGGAAAATAGTTTTTTATGTTTCCAAAGCAAGGCATAATTTGTAGGCTTTTGCTCCACGAAAAGGATAGGAAGACCCTTGGGAGAATCATCTTACGATCTCCAGTCTTGGACATGGCTAATGCAACTTTCTTTTTCTTTTTTTTTTCTAATATTTTTTTTTAGATCTGATGGAAAAATGTAGGATCCTCAAAAAGTTCAAACTGGTCTTGTACTCTTGTTCATTGAAGTCGCTGATGCATTTCAAATGCCCCCACCCTCTCAAAAAAAAAAAAAAAAAAAAAAAAAAAAAAACTACCAGATTTTATTGTTACAACCAAGTGATTTCATTTCTCAGATATTGACCTAATCTTCCATAGGCAAGTTATTTTAAGTGAAAAAATGGAGCTTCAAATTACTTATTTTTAAGTAGAGAATTAATGTAAAACAAATAAGCTAAATGCTAGTATAATTGCAATTGATATATTTTTAATGTTTCAGATCGACATTCTTGTTTAGAATGTCACAAGTCCCCTAAGTTTTACTGCTATTGTTGTCCTAATGCTGTATGCGGACGATGCATCGAACTTGCTGAGTTTGCACATGTTAGAGGGGATAAAGGACTGTGCAGTGAGTGCTTAGAACTTGTACTGCTGGTAGAAGAAAAAGTGAACTTGGAAACTGACGAGGTATGTAAATGATCTGTGGGCAAGTTAGAATTGGTTATTAATTGCTACTGATCTCAGGCATACATCTCGCCTGTTTGAAGTTTCCAGCATAATGCATGAATATGAACAGTATAGCTCATTGCATGTGGTGGCAAACAAAAAGGTTAAAAATTATATTAAAATGTAGTATCTAGGTTTCTTGTGATTTCAGTGGAAGCATTTAATTGGACAGATTTAAAAGACGAGAACACAGGAATTACTCAGCTATGACAATGCACAGAAGTTTAGAGGATGTGAGAGAGAATGTGATGGAGTCACCTTAGAGCATATACCACATCTAATGTTAATTATACTTCATATAAAAAACTTGCTTAATTTCTGTGTGATATCTATGTTTAGATGAAAGAACAGTAGTGTTGTAGAGATAGTAGTTTATCCTTTATGTACCTGTTTTTTGTCCTACTGTGCAAATTATTTCCACAAGGTATCTTACAATTGATTGATAGGAAAATAATTAAAGCAGATGTTAATTTAATTTATAAAAATTGACATGATAAGCCTCAGTTAATGCACAAGCAATCCTTGTATAATATTTGTTAACAAAACATTCTATCTATGGAAACCGAGACTTCTCTATTTATTAACACCTAGCCTAAAATTATATTTTTATCAATTTAAGTTTGGAAATGTAAGCCAGCCTTTAATGAGGAAAAGAAAGAATTTATAATAAATGTTCAGATAGTTGTAGGCCTAAAATCTAATCCAATTTAAATAATGACTTTAGATGATAACTAAAATTGTTAGAATTTTAATAGTACGTCTGTTTTTTTTCTTGGTGAGTTTTTTTTCTGCTTTGTTCAGGTGCAAATGCAGTTATGGGGATGATTATTGCTTGTTTACTATAACATTGTTTATTTACAGGGCATGATAGATTTAAGAGATCGAAACACATATGAATGCCTGTTCTTGGAGTATTGGGATATCATAAAGGAAGGGGAAGGCTTGAGTTTGGATGATGTCTATTCAGCAGATGACAAGCTGAAAAAGGGTAATTTTTCCAAGCGTAGCTTCAAGTCAAGTACAATTTGCAAAGGAAAAAAAAACATTGAACTGATATCCTCTGATAGTGATCTGGATGATACTGAAGAATTTGAAACAATTGGAAAACGGAAGGGGACAAAGGCAGTTGAATTTACAGGATGGGGATCAAAGTCTCTTATTGAGTTTCTTAAATCTCTTGGTAAAGATACGACGAAAGAGTTATCACAATATGATGTTCATTCAATCATCTCTGAATATATTAGGGGAAAAAGACTTTTTGATCCTAGAAAAAGGAAGAGAATCCTTTGCGATGAAAAGCTGTATTCAGTTTTTGGGAGGAGATGTGTGAATAAGAATAAAATATATAACCTTCTGGATGCTCATTTTGTTGAGAATCTAGATCAGTCAGATGAGGATGAAAATTGGATAAAGTTAGAGAAGTGTTCCCATAACAAAAATGAAAAAACTGTGGAAAGTCACAAGAAGCGGAAAATTGTTAACTCTGAACAAAAGTCTTTGGAAATGGAAGCACCATTAGCCAAAGAGAGCTGTTTTGCATCTATTGTTTCAGAGAATATAAAACTTGTCTACTTAAGGAGAGGCTTAGTGGAGCAGCTGTTAAATGATCCAGAAAGTTTTGAAAAGAAGGTTGTGGGAAGTTTTGTGAGAGTCAAAAATGACCCAAAAGATTGCATGCAGAGAAAGTCTCACCAGCTTGTGCAAGTAACAGGTAAGTATTTTTGACTAAGCATTCTGTCTTAATGGAGCATAGGTGGCAGTGGCTTATATTTTGGATTGATTTGTTTCGGTTCCCTTTAAGGCATTTTTTAAATTGATTCCTAATTGCATAAAGCTGAAAGTTGATCTTTAAGAAGCCAATTCAATAAATTATTCTTTTTCTGCTCTTGATATTTATTACGCTTTTGCAATTATCATATTTTCAATTTTTTTGTTGTCATTTTTATTTTTGCAGGGATGAGGCAAACTTCAGCAAATTGTAAGAACAATGGTGAAATTGTTCTGAAGGTTTTCAATGTTCCAAATGATGTTAGCATTTCAATGCTGTCAGATGTTGAATTTTGTGAGGTAATCAAAATCTTCCCATCACTCATTGTCATATGATGCTCCATGATATATCATAATTATGCTAAACTATTTTGAAACTTTCCAACCATAGGAATATTAGCTGTGTTGAATGATGTGCCATGGCACCTTAAAATGCAGCAAATGGTATCATTTCTGATTTGGATGATAGGTGTTTCTTGTCTGGTAACTGTCACGCCCAAGGTTTTAAATAATGGTATCGTGAACCGCTTCAATATCGGTATCGGTGTAGTAGTATTGGATTGCATGTAACTGTAACAGCTGCTGCTATCATGAATTTTGAAAATGTTTGGCGAAATGATTCAAATGAATGATAAACAAGAAATGTATTTCAATATTCAATGCATTAACTTAAGTAACACTTAAAAGAAAACACAAATTATATTATAATATTATTTTTTTAATATTTAGTTATACTAGTGTATATAAATTTAAAACAAATTTTATTTAAATGAGATTCATTAATAACATTTAAGAAAAGTTCGTATGAATTTTTAAATTGTTGAAAGTTAATAAAATTCATCTTTAATTAAACAAAATTTACTATTAAGCTTTAATTGAAAATTAACTTATACTCTATAAATTTAAGGGGTAGTTACATAAAAAATGCCAACCTTTTATTGAACTTCCAAAATAAAACATAAAGAAAATTTGTTTCATCTGTAACCTCCAACTTGCTAAACCTTTCAATGGCAGTTCTTCGACTCTTTGCATTAACAGAGAGCTGACATTGCAGTTAATGGATCCCACCCTCGGTTTGCAACATCAAAAGTGGACCCAATAAACCCTGAGTGGATTGATGACATATGATTCGACTTTTTTTTTTCTCATTTAAAATAATCCCTAAATCCCTAAAACTCTCCCGATAAAACCATTCTTTTTCTGAAAACATTCTAGTTTTTCCAAAAAAATTGCTTGTTTTTGCTGGTCTTCAAAAATCAAACTACATAGATTCCACAAATTGAATCTAATCATCCACAAAACACAAGCACAATAAATTGACACTAAATTAAAATTCTTTACACACACACACACACACTCAAGACCCAAAATTTGACAACAATGGACAAGGAAAGCTATAGCCATCATTATATGACAAATCTCACCCATCCATCAAAAAAACATAACATCAAACCAACATTTAAAAAAAAAAAAAAAAGCAAGAACCCATCAACTATTATTTATGATAAATACCCTAAAAAGTCAAAAGTTCATTGATCTTCCCTGCGAACCTCTTCTTTTTCTTGAGAAGTATAATCATTGTCAATACCAAAAGTGGCTATAATCTCTTTAGTTGTCATATCTTTCATAATCTCTGCAACACACTTACAAGGCAAATCTAAAAGACTCTTTATATCAAGATAATTAGCAGCCATTATCATATCAATAAGCACAATTTGATCAGCAATTACCTCTTTCACAAAATCCTAATCAAAAGCCTTAAACTTTTCATTCTCATCAGAACTGCTGATGATATTGCCACCATATAAAGTAGTAACAACATCATTTCTAGTTTCTGTGGAGATGGCATACTGCTCCTTCAAATAATGTGCAACTTTTGCTATGATCGTACTTGTGACGTTTGACAAAGGAATCTCAGCGGTTGGAGTGTCTTTGATTAAGTGTTTCATTGTATGGACAATGAAGCTACTGGTTCGATTACTTAAAATATTTGATCGTTAAAGGATCTCAGGCGGATGATTCTTGGAGTACGATTAGAAAAAGGGGTTGAAGATGGCAAATCAGATGTAAAACATATAGAATTTAAATAGATACGGATTTAAATTGATAGGAGAGTTTTAGGGTGGTAATTATTTTAAATGAAAAAATAGTAGATTTATGATTCATGAATCCACTCAGGTTTTATGGTCCCTACTTTTTGATTTTGCAGATTAAAGAGTGGGCTCCTTTAACTGCAACATTAGATCTTTGTTAGTGCAAAGAGACGGGGGTGCTGTGATTGAAAATTTTTGCAAATTGGAAGTTACGGGTGAAAGAAAATTTTCTTTAGAGTTTATTTTGAAAGTTCAATAAAATGTTAAGATTTTTTATGTTACTACCTCTAAATTTAAAGAGACAACGAAATAAAATAAAAGCAATTAAATTTGGAGCCAAAAATTATTTTTAATATCTAATAATTTCTTGGAATAAGAGATTCTTACTTTTAATTTGGTGTAGTCTATGGTTACTTTATTTTTTATAAAGTAAATTTTACTTTATTAATAACCACCATTGAATAATTTAATACACTCTCATCCAATGATGATAAAAACAAAGTGAAAATAAAGTAAATAAAAACCAAAGTCACCCTAGAATTTCCCTTTTAATTTTTAGTATTTTGAAAAAAAAGGAAAAAAAACAATAAATTAAAAGAGAAAGAAGATAGAAATAAGAAAGAAGTACGGCTTGGTGGGTTTGTGTTAGCCCACTTTTTTCACCCCACTTCTAAGTTATTTTCTTCTTTTCCTTTAAAGATCAATTAACTAAAACAATAGAAAGCGTCTTCTTCTTTTTTTCTTCATTTTATTTGCTATGCAGCAGTTATATTGCACTTTTCCAGACAAGACACCCGATTCCCTTACCAGATCCTTGCCTAATCTCCAATGCCCATCCCATCTTGCCTATGTTACGTATTAGCACCCTTAAAACCCATCTCAAAACCCATTATGAAATGCTCGAGCCATTATTCAAAACCATGGTCACACTTGTCTCAAATACAAAGATGAATAAAAATTTTTTAGTTGTGGAGGCAATGTATATTGATGTAAAAATCGGAAAAATTGCACATTTGGTGTTGGAACTTTTCAATTTTTGCTGTTTTGGTTATTAGACTTTTGTTTTTGCAATTAAGTGTTCGAACTCATTATTTTTGTCTCAGTTAAGTGCTTTTGACCGTCAAATGGCGATCGTAGTGCTGGCTAAGCACTTATCAGACCCATTTTTGTCTGTGTAAATAGACACATAACATGTTACATATGCAGGGCATTTAATTTGTCAAAAATGCTCTTACTGATTTCTCTTACAAAAAAAAAAAAAAAAAGAATTTCGTTTTGGAAAAAAAAAAAAATAATCAAAATGTGAAGAAGAACTAATCAATGAAGAACAATGAAACGAGACAATGTTGCCCAAAAATCCATTTTTACAATCAAATGTGGCTTATGCTCCCTAAAATTCATTCCATCAAGTTTTGGAAAATGAATCTTCTTCTACTTTCTTGTCTTGGACATTGGTTGTCAACACTAATATGACACAAATAAATATCACTGTTCTGTTTCTTAATCCACTTGAATTTAGCTTTCTTTAATTTTTCATACCATCCATATATTAATATTAGATTCTTAATAACAGCATTTCAATTTCAATTCAAGAAATAAAAATTTTATCAATTTAATGGCTCTAAAATTTAACCAACCTTCTTCCCATCAACCCGCAAACTCACTTCTCGAAGATTTCCCAACTGACTCTTCATGGCTGCCTCCGCCTACACCTACACCTCCACCAAGTATGTCCATTTTTACCCGCTCAAGAGAATAATTGTATATTGTTAGGAAGTTTTATCGGAGAAAATGATGGGAATGGTGCTCAAGGGAATGAGGAATTGTCAATTTCTTCCTCTCCTTGTTTTTGTTTTGTGGGTGTTTTGAATTAATTAAGGACAATTTTGTCATTCCTAGTTCTTTTTGAGGATATGGCATGTAAGTTGTATAAATAGTGGTTCCCACATGAGCTAACAAGGCACTCAGACCAACACTAGACGGTTGGAACCACTGAAATGATACAAAAATAATGAGTTTAAGTACTTGATTGCAAAAAAAAAAGTCTAATAACCAAAATAGCAAATATTGAAAAGTTAAAACACTAAATGTGCAAATTTTCCTATAAAAATATAAATATAAATGCATATGTATTTGTATAGGCATATTTCTCTTCTTTTTTTTGGTGCCTAAAAACAAAAAAGTAGTTAAGAGTTATTATGACTAAGGACTCTTAAAAATAGAAAAAAAAAAAAAAAACCAAATTGAAGTGGTAAAAGAATGAATAGAATAAATTTATTGAGCTATAGAATTCTCTATAATAATAAAGTTTTGTCTAATTTAATTTAATTCTTTGACCAACTTTAGTGATATCGATAAATTAGTAGAGAAAAAAATCATAAATTCTCTATGAGGGCATAATAGAATTAAGTTCAATAAATTAAAACAAGAATTATTTAACCCATAACATTTTTGGGCCTTCACGAGGAGTGGGGTGCAGAGCGTGGGAGTGTAATCAAAATTATAACAATTATAATATAAAGGTGCGTTTGGATCAGGGGTTAAAGAAAGTTAATTGTTACATCTGTAATGCATTAATATCCTTCACCCTTATTTGGTTACTTCAAAATATGCACCCTTAACTATTAACCCTCTTAAGGGTGCGTTTAGATCGGGGTTAAAAAATAGGGTGTAACAATTACAGGTGTAATTGTTACAGGAGTAACAATTACAGGTATAATAATTAAATTGTTAACCCTGTTTGGTAAATAAAGGTAATAAATAAGTTGTTAATGTGAAATCATTTAAAAAACTGTTTATATAATTAATATAAATAAATTATTATGTTTTTATAAGAAATAAAAATTAATTTTAAAAATAATGGAATTATCATTAAAAAATCTTAAATTGATTTATATTTATAATTTATGAATTTTATTTATAGCTTATAAAAAAGAAAAAAGAAACAGTTTACAAGATATATGATAAAATAATAGAAAAAATGAAAAGTTCTTATTTTTTAAGAAAGAGGGGGTTTTTTTTTTTTTTTTTTACAGGCCTTCAACCTACCCTAACCTAGGTTAACAGAAATGCCTTAAAATAAGTTTAACTGTTAAGAGGGTAACAGTTAAGGGTGCATATTTTGAAGTTACCAAAAAAGGATAAAGCAGATTAATGTATTACAAGAGTAATAATTAACCTTCTTTAAACCTAATCCAAACGCACCCTAACAGTTAAGCTCATTTTAATGCATTTCTGTTAACCTAGGTTAGGGTAGGTTAAAGGCTTGTAAAAACACCCCTATTTCTTAAAAAATAAGAACTTTTTATTTTTTCTATTATTTTATCATATATCTTGTAAATTGTTTCTTTTTATTTTTTTTATTTTAATAAACTATAAATAAAATTTATAAAATACATATATAAATCAATTTTAGATTTTTTAATGATAATTTCATTATTTTTAAAATTAATTTTTATTTCTTATAAAAACTTAATAATTTATTTATTTATTTTTATTATTTTATATTAATTATATAAACGGTTTTTAAATGATTTCACATTAACAGTTTATTCATTACCTTTGTTTATCAAACTGGGTTAACAATTTAATTATTAAACCTGTAAGAGTTACTCTTGTAATAGTTACACCTATAACTGTTATACTCTATTTCTATAACCCCAATCCAAACGCACCCAAAGAGATAGGGAGTTGGCAGTGGGGGACTAGCCCCCATTGTGGAATTTTGGATTTATAGTTCAAATATAAATTTAAAGAGACGAGTTGAAGAGCATGATGTACATTTACATGTGGACTATTTCACTTGCTCATATATATCCAAAATCTATGGAGTTGAAGGGGAATTTTTGGAAGAAGAAAAAGTTCTTGATTTTGTCATCTTATTCAGGTGGGGGCACAAAATCTCACCTTTAGGCAGACTTATTTTGTGGAAATTTGGTGAATGATTGATTTGTCAAAATCTGTAGAGTCTCTCCATTTTGACCATATTGTCTTAGAATTTGACTATGCCAAATGTTGGATTCTTCAGATTTTTAAGCAACCTTTTACAAAACCAAAAATTTCCTTGCTTTTCTTCAACACTGCTCTCATTATTTATTTTCTCTAATTTTATATATCTGTTATTATATCCATGTATTTGAAAAAAGGTGATGGAGTCACTGTGTGACTAGATTCTTTCCTCAATATGATTATTGCTTTCCCTAAGAAAGGATTTTAAACTTTGTGTATATTGTTTGCAGGAGGAGATCAATGAGTTGAAACAAATAGTGGACAAGGGCTTATTACCAAAGCCTATTGTTGTAAGTCTTTGGCAACTTGTAATAAAGTTTGTGTTTAATGATTAATTTTTAAATATGACAAAATCTATGCATGGTCACCCCCATTTTATCTAAAAAATGAACATTTTTGTTTAAAATTAAATTAAGATAATATATTTGAGGTCTATGCACACGACCTAGAAAAACAAAATAAATGAACGGAAAAAACCATTTTTAAGCCCCTGAACTATAGTGGTTTTTTCTATTGAGCCCCCTATCGTTTTATTGCATTACATTGAGCCCCTATGCTATTATTTATGTATACATTGAGCTCCTGTACTATTATTTATGTAATATATTGAGCCCCTAAATTTTTTGCACATTTCTATGGAATTTGTCAAATTGGGGCTCAATAGCTATATAAATAATAGCACAGGGGCTCAATGCAATGCAATAAAACGATAGGGGCTCAATAGAAAAAACCGCTATAGTTTAGGGGTTTAAAAATGGTTTTTGCCTAAATGAAATGAATTAACTTTGTAATTAATGACTTTTTTTGAATTTGAGTTAAAGTTGAGTCTAATATCAAAAGCACCTACTAATTTTTTTTTTTAAAAAACTTTTTATAAAAATAATTTTTCATTGAGGAGAAATTTACACAACCATTTTAAAATACGAAATTATGCTAAAATTAATATGATAAATAAAAAAATAGCATTTTTCATGTGTTTGTATGTGTGGAGGTTGGCATGTAAATTGCCCCCACCAATAAAGTTTTTAGATCCACTCTGTTAGAATGTAAACGTTCTTATCTTGCTAAACAACTTTTTGTACTTTCTATTTTGGGATATGAGTTATTCCAAATATTATCAGAATTACGTTGTCTGACAGGTGGAGCTTGAACAAAAGGCTAAACTTCTGCATGAGGATATAACAAAAGATGTAAGTATAAATGATTTGATGCTCGTAGTTTGAAAATGTTTGGTATTTTATTTTTTATTTTTTTCCAGATTCATTCACTTAGCCACCTAAATATATGCAAATCCTAGTTATTAGAACCAGCCTAGGCGTTAACGCCGACAAAGACTGGATCATTCTTTCTTTATGAGTTGAGACAATTTCAATTTCCTCATCTGTTGTTCAACCAATGTTTTAATCTTTCTTGAGGTTTACACCGGGGTCCTAATGCAATGGATTTCTTTCTTATATTTTGTTGGCCAAAACCATTTTTAAGCCCCTGAACTATAGTGGTTTTTTTCATTGAGCCCCTATCGTTTTATTGCATTACATTGAGCCCCTATGCTATTATTTATGTATACTTTGAGCCCATATACTATTATTTATGTATACATTGAGCCCCTATACTATTATTTATGTAATACATTGAGCCCTTAAATTTTTTGCACATTTTTATGGAATTTGTCAGATTGGGGCTCAATAGCTATATAAATCATAGCATAGGAGCTCAATGCAATGCAATGCAATAAAACGATAGGGGCTCAATAGAAAAAACCGCTATAGTTCGGGGGCTTAAAAATGGATTTTGCCATTTTGTTGTGTCTCACCAACTCACTTGAGAAATTTGGGAATTTTATTGTAGTTCAAACTGAGTTGTGTTTCCATTGAAAATTTGTATAAAATTAGATTAAGATGGGTTATTTTCACTCAAGCTGCCTAAGTTTTTCATCAGATCCTGTTAAAATACCCTGCATTCATTTGGTCACTTTGAACACTCCAACTTTTAGTTTTAGTTTTACAAAAGTATCCAAATTCATTTTCCGGCCAGTAAAGATGATGTGGAGCTGACATGGAGGCATAAACGGCAAAAAAATTTATACTTTTAAACTTCCACTTGTATTAAATAGGACATGTGGCATCACATACGCCATTTGTTCCACCTATTCATTTTTTGTATTTTTAAAACTAAATTTATTTATTTTCTTACAATTTTTATTTTCCAGATTTTCTTATCAACCAAACACCTTCAATTAACAAAAAAATCATGTTTTTTCACCACCACCATAGCTGCTACTACCATTAACACAATTGTAGCACCACCACAACAAACCCATAACAACATATTCACGGGCTTTTTTTTTTTCCATTTTGGAGTAAAAAATAGAAGATTTTACCATCTTATAACTTTAAATTAATATTTTTATAGATTTTAGTGCAAAAACATATTATAATAAATTTTTATTCTATTATATTTTCTAGAAAATTAATCATTTTATTTTTTTACAAAATAACTTTTATTTTACAAATAATTATTTTAAATGTGTAAAATAAATTTTATTTAATGGTAATAAATGAAAATAAAAATGAATTAGTAAAATGACAATTTTAATTGAAAATGTATTGTTTAACATGATTTTATTAATTATATTTATTAACTTAATATAAAAAGTTCTTAATTATAGTTTTGTAAAAATCGAAACATTATACATTTAAATAAACATTATGTTTCTTCTTCCTCTTTGTGAAAGTTTGTCTTTCTTGTTATTTATCATTATATATATATATACACACACACACACACACACACACACACACATATACACATATACACAACTGCGAGAGACATAAAATATATATATACGTGTATATATATACATATACACAACTATTCCTATAATATATGCATAATTTCTACCTAAACAATTTTCTTTCCTTTAACATTCCTTCGGCTGGAGAATAGATGTCAATCATGCCCAAATTGTTACATATGTACGAAACTCGATTCCCATGAAAACCTTTTGTAAAGATATTCGCTAACTGTTCTGTCTTCATATATGATGTAGACACTAGGTTTTGTTGTATCTTCTCTCAAACAAAATGGGAATCTATTTCAATATGTTTCGTCCTCTCATGAAAAACTGGATTTGAAGCAATATAAATAGTTGCTTGATTATTGTGCCACATCTTCATTGGAACTGATACTCTAAGACCTACCTCAGTCAAAAGTTGAAGAATCCACATGACTTAACACACAAATTGAGCTATTGCTCTCTATTTTCGGATTCTGCACTTGACCTTGATACAACATTTTGCTTTTTACTCTTCCATGCAATTATGTTACCAGCAACATAAACACAATAACCAGTTATGGACCTCCAGTCAATCTTAGATCCTGCCTAGTTTGCATCTGAAAAACATTCAATAGTGTTGTGGCCATGATTTTGATACAAAATGCCTCGTCCAGGGGCTCCCTTCAAATAACATAAGATTTGTTCCAAAGCTGCCCAGTGATGTACTGTTAGAGATGACATAAATTGATTGACAACACTGACTGAGTAAGCAATATCGGGGTGAGTCACTGTAAGGTAGTTCAATTTTCCAACCAATCTTCTATATCTTTCAGGATCATCAAAGAGCTCTCCTTTAGTAAGCTGTTGGTTAGGAAGTATAGGAGTGCTGCATGGTTTGGCTCCTAACTTCCCAGTTTCTGTCAATAAATCGAGCGTGTACTTCCTTTGAGATAAGAAAATGCCCTTTTTACTTCTTGACACCTCAATTTCCAATAAGTATTTTAGCAGTCCCAAATCTTTTGTATCAAATTGGCCTTGTATGTAAGTGTTCAAGGATGAAATCCCCCGAGTATCACTCCCAGTGATGATAATATCATCTACATATACGACAAGTAGGATAATACTGGATGTCGACTTCTTATAAAATACTATCTGATTAGATATACTTTTAGTCAATCCAAACTTCTCTATTGCTTGATTGAATTTTCCAAACCAAGCTTGAGGGCTTTGTTTTAATCCATATAACGATTTTCAAAGGCGACAGACCTTCCCATACTCCCCCTGAGCAACAAACCCTGGTGGTTGCTCCATATAGACTTCCTCGTGCAAATCTCCATGTAAGAAAACATTTTTGACATCAAGCTGATAAAGAGGCCAATTATAGGTTGCTGCTGGAGAAATAAATAATCGTATAGGTGTCAATTTTGCCACAGGTGAAAAAGTGTCAAGGGAAGTCGACACCATCACATAACCTTTAGCAACTAGGTGGGCTTTAAGATGGGCCACATAACCATTAGAATGAAAGTGGACTGTAAAGACCTATTTGCATCCAACAGCCTTCTTACTAGTAGGTAAGTCTACCAGATCCCATTTATCATTAACAGTTAAGGCATGCGTCTCATCTATCATAGTAGCACGCCAGCCAGGATGGGAAAAAGCTTGGTGAACCGTTTTAGGAATTTCTACAGAATCAAGAGACGCAACAAAGGAATAAGAAGCAGGAGACAAACGATCATAATGAACAAAGGAAGAAATAGGATAAGTACACTGATGCTTACCTTTGTGAAGAGCAATGAGTATATCAAGGTCATTGGGAGGTGGCACAGGATCCGATGACAAAGATGAAACCGGTTCGGGACACGGCACATGAGGTCGTCGTGAATACACTTGGGTAATGGGTGGTTTTGGTGGTGGTTGTGGAGTGAGAGCAACACTAGACTTTGGAAAGGTGATATGATAGACTAAGAGGTCATCCTCCTCTTGATGATGAGGAGAAGGAGATGAATCAGGAAAGAATGGAATAAGTTCAAAGAAGGTGACATCAGCAGAAACAAGATACATGTTTAGAAGTGGGGAATAACAAAGTTACCCTTTTTGAAGACGAGAATAGCCCCAAAAAAAAAAAAAAAAAAACACTTCAAAGACTTAGGGTACAATTTATAAACCTGTGGACAAACATCATGGACAAAACAAGTACAACCAAAAATACGAGATTCAACAGAAAACATAGGCTTGTAGGATAAAAACACCACAAAGTAGTAGTTTTTTTTTTGGCAAAACCTATCCTAAGCCCCTAAACTTATCAGTTTTTTAATTTTAGGCTCCTAAAGTTTCATTTTGCATATCTAGGCCCTCGAACTTCATAGGTTTGAAGTTTTAAACCCTTCTGTTAATTTTTTAACAAAAAATATTTCCTTTTGGTCCCTGAAGTTTTATATTTCTAACATTTATACCATTTTTTACCTTTTAACACTTGTATCACTTTTAAAATTTTTTCACCGGTAAAAAATAAATTTACTTATTTTAATTTCTAATATTTTAAATTAAAAACATAAATTTAATTACATTTTTAAATAATTTTAAATTTTAAAAATAAATAAACAAGTTAATGTTAAGATAAAAAATTATAATAAAACTAATGTTTTTCAAAATAAAATATTATGATGAAAAAGAACACCATAATTAAAAGAGATTATGATAAAAAATATTTTATAATTCTTCAAAATTTAAATTTTATATTTTTAATACATTTTTTTTTTACAAAATTTTAATTGAATTATTGCGAATAATTTTTTATAATATAACTTTTATAAATAGTGGATACTAATGCATGCTTGTACATCACCAAAAAACGGTGATAGATTTTTCAACCAACTCAAACTTCTTATATACCCAGTCTTGTTCTTCATTGGTGCCTACTTGCTTTTCTTGTTGTATATCCCATTAAGTATTTTATGCTATAATGGCTCTTAGTCAGCCATTGAGTTTAGAGGCCAATTATATACATATTTTCCAATTATTTAACCTAGCAAATGGATTTTTAACAGCACTGTTAGGGAAGGTTCTTTAATGATGAAATTCAAACAGAGAACTAAAAACCAAGGCCTTAAATGAATTGAGGTTGCTAATTAAGGGGCCTAAATGAGCTTTATGCCTTTAATTTGTTCTTATAAAATTTTAGCCTTTTTTTGTGACATTTTCTTTTCAGGTTTATTATGCTGCTTATCTATATGATTTTTTTTTTCACTTAGGAAATTTAATATTGTAGCAATTACTAATTTGGGATCCTTTTTTTAATTAGGACTTTTTTAGGAAGTTAATTTGTTCATATTAATAGTTAATAATTTGGAATGCTGATGTAGGACAGCTTAGGGTAAACAAGTTGTTATGACTTGCAGTGGTCTTAAAACTTAGAAGAGCTACTAAGTTGGAAATTTTATGGTTGATTCTCATCCATAACTTTAATTATGGGGAATATGAGCAAAAACATAACTTGAGTTGTGGGGAATGCGATGCTTTTGCTTGAGCTTATTGGAAAACTTGTATACAGTACATAATGCTTCCACTGCTAATGCTGTTACCTCTTGCATTGCAAGACGTGCACCTCCTGCTTTATATATCTGTCTTTTTGCTATAGTCTCTTTTTTTTTTTTTACTTGAGAAAATCCTTTGAATTGATGCATTTATTATATTATTATTTGCTTCATGTTTTGTTATCTGAAAAACTTGTTGTTGCAGTGGATCAAGAAGGAATTGGTAAGACTGCAGAAGCGCATTGATTTTGCTAACGAGAAGGGATGGAGGAGAGAATATCCTTTTGAGTTCCTTAGTACTATAGAACTAATTCTGGCAACATATTTTTAGCGTGCTAAATATTTTGACATTCTTCTTTCGTTTCTAACAAGCTCTACCAACATTGGCCATTATTTTTGTCATCTTTGTTTGGTAAACCCACTCCAACATGTTTTCTCTATCCATGTCATTCTGTAGAGTTGATAACTAGGAAGAAAATGAATTCTCTATAGTAACACCAAAAAAAAAAAAAAAATCCTTTTTCTTTAATCATTGCCAGAGAATTACGTAAATATAATAAATTGTAACTCTTAACTGTTTAAAGTTCTTGCATAAATGTCTGGGAGTACAAGATTTACATAGACCAGTTGCATAAGACAGTTCCTTAAAGCATAGGGTAGAATATGGGTCTTAAGGTTAAATGAGAGACGATGATCCAATGAATTTTAGATGATGGTTTCTGATAGTAATCCTTTTTAGTGCCTCCTGTTTGCCTATCCTTTGGTAGGAAAATATGTAGAACTTAGGTTGAATGTTTGGCTTCATCAATTGTATTATAACTCTTCTGCTATGGTCTCATGATAAGTTTCTCACTTGTAGTACAACTTGTCTGTCAGCAACATGAGATATTCCAAGTCTCTGATGGTCTTTTTTTTTTTTTTTTGGCCATGCATGCAGTTTTCCTTCCGTTCTGTCCTAATTAATTATTGCACATGAAAACCAATACAAGCATTTTAAGAAATCATGTTTAGGTTTATTATTTTCATCTTTCACTATATATAGTTATCTGTTATCTCAGTGAATGGTGGTGAACCTTAACTTGTATTTTGTTAAACATTGCATGAATACCTGGAACAACTAGAGCTGCTCAAGAAACCATCTGAGCAGGAACGATTAATAAAACAGCCACCAAAGGTTATTGCAGAGCTTTTGGAGCACAAAATTGCTACTCCGGAAGAGCATGATGGATCACCAGTCAGTACTTTTGGGAACTTGTGAGCGCTGAAGATCTTTAAGATGGAGCCTTTTGTAATAGAGCCCATGGAGCACAAAACTCTTCATTGACTTGATTGAAGTTTCTCTAAAGAACATGATGGATCACCAGTTGATCCTGTGGGGGGGTTTTGTGAGCATTTAAAATCTCTAAGCTGGTGTGCTTTGTAGTAATAAATCAGTAGAAAAGAAGTGCAATTTTTGAGCATTGAAACTGCCAAGCAAGTCCTGTATTTTCTTTTTATTATTTCTAGGGTTAGTTTTACAATATGTCAAGTGATCAGCGTTCATATTTTGTGTGCAAGTCTGATTAGGTACTATTTGTATTTAGCAAATACTGATCAGTATTCGCCTCTCTTATGTTAGAATTGGAAAGATAGGTGTGTCTAGGAGGATTTGTTACTTTTGTAAATACCTTTAAAGGTCATCCGTGGAAGGAAGAAACAATGGGGTTTTGATTTTTCATATAAAGGCATCAGAAAATGATGCTGAGAAATTTTACAAGTTGGATGATTGAAACTTTCGGACTGGTGATAATTGAAAACTGTTAAGGCTCAGAGGAGCTTATTAGTTATTACGGGCATCATTTGACTCACACTATGGTGAACTGTGCTTTAATGTCTAAATTTATTCTCTTTTTTTTTTCCTGAAAATATTTCTATTATATCATTTGTAACATATTTTCATAGTTACATTACACACACAGGGTGTACATAGGGAAATCTGATATTTAAAATTTTCAAAATCATATTAAATTTTGAGGATTTTAAAAATAAAATTTTCAATACTAGTGCCAAATTTAAAAATTTACATATTGGTATTATTTCATATCCCATTTTTGGGTTGATTCGGTTCTTTTCAAAAAAAGATTGGTATGGTATGGTTTAAACGAGAATCTGGCAATATAAGCTATATGCAAATTTATATTAGTAATTGAATTTAAGTTTAGCTCATTGATTTTAAATAGTACCAATAATATTAGATTATTTAATACAACAATAGTAATTAATAAGTTATTAAATATAATAATAATAATATATTTTAATTAGCAGCAGCAACAACAACAGCAACAACGATGATAATAGTAATAATAATGAAATTAATAACAATATTTTGTTAATAATTTATTTATTATATTTTAAAAGCAAAACATATTAATTTTTATCATATATTATTATACATATGTTACTTAATATATATTACTTGATAATATAATGAAAAATATATAATTAACTTCTACTATTCAATAATATTTATATATTATTTATTAAATTAATATTCGATATTATATTCGGATTCCAATTGGCTCTGATACCAAGAGACGCCTAAGATCTAAGGGGTAATTATGCAAATGCGTTACCGAACCAAAGATGCACAAATATTTCACAAAACTTTTGATATGCAAGATCCTCTCTCAAGGCAAGCATAGAGCATATATCTACTACTTGAATTGAAAATTGAAATAAGAATTTTAAATTGAGAATTGTACCATTATTAATTTGAAAAATAATTTACAAAATGTAAATTAATAGATACAATCCTCTTGTAGGGGATAGTTACAATGTTTGGAAAGTTCAGATTTTATAGAGGTTTCGCTCTCAAAACTCTCACAAATCCAAACACTTATAGTTTTCAAGTTTTCTCTATGAGGGATCTTTCCAAAGAAAACTCTTGATTTCTGATGTTGAGAGGGGTAGGTTAGGACATTTCCTCCTTTGCGTGTGCGATTCCACATTGGAAAGCAATGTGTTCCAGTTGCTTCACATGCGTGGTAGAGTACGATTCCACGTTGGAAAGCAATGTATTCCTATTGCTTCACATGCGTGGTTGAGTTTGAGTAGGTTGATGAAGATAGTGGGTTACCTTCTACCTTCATCTTGCTGCTTCTGATAATTGGTAGACGGGATCACAGTTGTTCTTGTTGCTCTTGTTGAACAATAATTTTACCTCTCTTTTTTTAAGTCTACATTTTGACAGGTGGTAGAAAACCTTTTACAATAATGCTTTATTACAAGGTAAAACTATTTTTGAAATTTTATCGCTTTATTGGTAGGAAAATTCCAAAAACAGTCATTTTAATTGTCTTCCCCTAAATCTATGACGGGTTCAGAGGAGACTGACTTTGAAGACGAAGCTAGTTTGGAGGAACCTTGTTTGGAAGAGAAAGATCTATTTTCGGTAAGTTGCTATATTATTTGACAAAGTCTTCTTCAGATTGTGCAAGGGCTAGTTGGGCATTACAAAAGGATTTATGTGCCAAAAAGGCTGTGGTTTCTTTTGGGCATGGAAGAAGATTGTTTTAAACTAGCTAATTTTAGACCAATATGAGAGTGATCTTGTCTTTATAGGCAAAAACATCCCACCGTTTGACTTTGAATCTTTTGGTCAGAATGCATTGTTCATCCTGTGTATTGTTGTAATGAAAATACCACGTACATACGCAAGGTAAGAAAAATTTGGAACATGAGAAAGGGGTTGAATCTTTTCTTGATTTATACAGGTTTGTAATTGGATTTGAAAAGTTCATAGTAAGGTTTAACTTTAGAGATTAATGTGTTAGGAACATTTCCAAAGTAATTCCACTATTGGATGAACCAAAAAGAGAGTTTGGATGTTTAAAATTCTTTATTAAAATAGAATAACCATGAATGGCTATATCCATCATTTTGAATAAGAAAAGAGTTGAACTAGGCTTGTTGATAGTCCTAATAACTATAATATTGGTAATGGGTAAGTCTGGTGTGAAGGCCAGTAGGAAAAGATTTTGACCATTATTTACCCCATTCCATAGGATGTATAACCTGTTAGATGTTCCAAATTTTTTTTTTTTGAGAAAATTAGATGGTCCAAGTTGAATAAGAAGGATTAGGATTTTTTTTTATCCTTTTTGAAATGTTTAAATTTGACAAAGCCAGTTGTTTTCAAAATAGCTTGATAAAAAGTTTAGGGCTTTGATTTATCTCATGGTTTATAATACCACTGTTTTGGAAAAAGTTTGAAAATTGCCTAGGAAGGTTTCTTTTTATCATAAAATCCTTCTTCCATAGTTAGTATATTTTGAAAATCAATTTTTTCGAGAGAATTTGAGTTAGGTCTCAAAACTTATTTTGCTCGAGATAAAACAATTTGAGAGGAATCTAAATTTAAAATTGTTTGAGATGGTTTTTGTTGAGAAGAAACCTCCATCTTAAGTTGTTTGGAAATAGTTAAAATGACATTACTTTTGACCTCTTTTGAGGATGATTTTAAAGTCGAAGATTGAGCTGAAGCCTGAGAAGCTTGTGACAGGTTTTGAAGAGCCAGAATTAATTCTAGTGACTGGATGAATTGCTCAATCCAAGTTTGGATTTAGGCCTACTTTTGGGACTCAGAATTTTCTTCTTCAAGGACTATGTTCATCCAATATGTTATTGGTCAGGCTGAAGATGGTTTGGAAGATTTTGGTGTTTAGGCTTGGGTGTTTCCCTCATCTTGGTTTGGAGGAGTGTTTGCAGGGGCTTCGCCCTTATTCAATTTTTCAGGCATCAAGACCTGTTTTGAAGAACTTCTCTAGTTAGAAAGTCATGAATAAAGTTTGTATCTCCTTTTATATATTCAATATCGAAATCAAATTTATAAAGGATAGCTTGCCATTGAGCAAAAATCTATTTGGATGCAATATTTTGAACATCTTTCCATAAAACTCCTTTTACAGATTTACAGTCGATCCTTAAAAGAAATTTTTGGTTCAAAAGATCACTTTGATCATTCTAGTGTGCAAATGCATATTGGACTATGCATCCCTGACCATTTTGAACTTGTTTTAGTACTCTCCCATATCTTAATTCTAAAGCATCAATTTCCACTATTTTTGGGGTTGATGGATCAGCTATATGCATACATGGAATTTTAAAACTTGTTTTTTTTTTAAATTTTTTGGACAATCTCAGTAATTTGACCATGGAACTAAATTCTTTTTTGATCTATCATGCAAGGGTTTTGCTAGATGGTTAATGTTTGGATAGAAATCTAAAACATAATAGACTTTCTAAGAACCTTTGTAATTGAATTTTTTTTCTAAGATTTTATCTAGGATCTTGATAGCAAATGCAAGGGATCTCTCAATGGGTTTCATGGTTCTTTAAGTAATGTAATAACCCAGAAATCGGACACGAGTTTGGAAAATAGATATTTTATATAAAGTACTAAACCATTTTTCCTGAAAACAAAAAAAGGTTTGTAGATGATTAAAATGCTGATCAATTGAGTTTGAAAAAATAATAACATCATCAATAAAGACATTGTAGAATTTGGAGTAAAGATTGAATATATCATTCATGATCCTCTGGAATTCTAAAGGACCATTTTTAAGCCCAAAAGACATAACATTCCATTCATATTATCAAAAAAGAACCATGAATGTTTTTGCATATCGATCCTTATGATGGATTTGAATTTGCTAAAACCCCAATTTCATGTCAAATTTTGAAAAAATCATAGCAGAATGGAGTTTTTGAAGAAAATATTTTTTTTTTGTTTGGAATTGGATATCGAATCCATTTTAAAGCCTTGTTAAGGGTTTATAATTGATAACTAACCTATGGATTCCTCTTTTGATCTCACTATTTTTGTTGACGTAGAAAGCTGCACAAGACTAGGGTGATCAAGATTCAAAAATTAAACCCTTAAGACTCTAAATCCTGAATTGCTTCCCTACAATGTTTTTCTAGGGGTTCATTCATTTGTATTGGTCTAACTTTGGTTGGAATCTGATGTTCATTAAAATTCTTTTTATTAGGTAGGTCAACTATATGTTGTTTCATGCTCTAAAAAGCATTTAGAAGATCTAACAAATTTCTTTTCAATTTAGTTTTGAAAATCTTGAATTTTCTTTTTAACCAAATCATTTTGAAGTTGGTTATGTATTCTTTAAAAATTCAAATCATATTGTAAATGCATCAGATGTATTTGTTTGCTTTTAATTAAAGCATTTATTCTATAGTTGTAAATAGAATGTGCTGTATTAAGGTTAAAATTTCCTTTTTTTGGTTTTGCAATAAACAGAAAAACTATTTTTGAACTCTTTTAGTGACCTTATAGGGTGTTATCATATTGATAAAGGAAGTCCCCAGTATGATCATTGATCAACGAACTTTTACAAGAATGAAAAATATTTTTCAGTGCAATGTTTCCATTAACTGTTAAGGCTTCAACTTTGACTTCATTAGTTAATTCATAATCATTTGAAGTCAAAAGATTTTCTTTTGTTTTTTGATGAAATCATTTTGGAACCAAATAATATTTGATACAACTAAGATCTACATCTATATCAAATAATGAAATTGTATCTAGTCGAAAATTACATCAAAAAATAATTTTAACTTGAATTAAATATTTTCAAGATTTCTCTTAAAAAATTTATGAAATTCTTTTGAATTTCTGGAACCTTTTTCAAGCATTCCAGTTTTTATGGTTCAGAATGTCCTATATGGTCATCTGAATTAGAACTTGAACTGTCATATTTATGTTTGGAAAAGAGAGTTTGGATTAGATCAGAATCTTTTTATTGTTTGGCTTGTGCCTTTTTTAGCTCTACCTTAATGGCTTTGACTTCTTTTTGAAGGTCCTATAAGGTTCCTACAGGGGCTTTAGACTTCTTACCTTTATCTAAGATGGCTATAAGATCATAAGTATTCTTACTACTAGAGGGTAAGATAAAAGGAGTTTTTAGAAGGTTTTTTTTTCTAGTGACTTTAGAAGTTTATCTAGACACTCGTTTTGAAGATATGCTTTATAGCATCAAGAATTGTTTTTTGATCTTTGATTAGTGTATTAATTTTTTTGGATGGTTTGTTAGAATAAGAACTAGATTTTGAATGAGAAATAGATGAAGTGATTATCTCATTAACTTGGAGAGGGCTATCATCATCAAATATGTTTGGATAGCTAGACTCAAAAGCCATACAAAAAATTATGAAGGAATCTTATGAAGGACTTCTTCTTTTAAATCTAATTCATGGAGTTTATAATTTAATCTACAAAACCTTGAAATATGACCTTTCTTTCCATATTTATAACAAGTGAGGTCCTTAAGGTTGATCCTTTTCTTGGTTTTGAGTTTAGGACTTGTCTTCTTATTAGATTTTGAAGTCTTTTTGGATGAGGAATTTTTTATAGTATTCTTTCTCATCAAGTTGATAAGACCTGTAAGACTTCTTATACTTATAAGAAGATTTAGATTTCCTATAGTTTTTTGACACTTACCACTATAGGACTTGGATTGAATGGGATTTTAGTCAAACTGTTGGCAAAAACTACCTAGTTCTTGTCTAGTTTTCTTTAATTCCCACTTAAAAATGTTTTTGGAGCTTAAGATCTTGACATATTTAAGTCCTTCTCTTTAGTTAAGATTAATCAATTCATCATAAGTAAATTGATTATGAGGTATTTGATTACCAAAAGCTTACCTAATAGTATTCCTAACCTTTTCAACTTAGAGTTTGGGTAAACCTGAAAGGAACTTTTCTTTCCAAAAAGGCTAAATAAAGTCTTCTCTCAACATTACTTTGGTAAGAAAAGTTTTTTTTTAGTTTTGGAAATCACTAAACTTTTTACATCTAAGGTTACTGAGAAGCTCAACATTTTTATCTTTGAGATAGTTTGGATCTCCTACAAAATGAAGGAAAATAATTGGGATGAGGGAAGACACTACATCTTCCATTGGGCTTTCTCTATCATCTAAGACATGTGTTCCATCTTCAAAGGTTTGGATGACATTCAGGATTTGCAAGTGTTGCTCATGGGTAAAGTGATAATCCAATAAACCCTTGAGTTTTCCTAAAAATCCTACTATGAGGAGTTCATCTCTAGCTTTATTTGAAGTTCCTGTTTGGGTTTTGTAGGCATTTGTCGCCATTATCATTATTGGAGTAGACCAAGGGTATGATATTCATTCATATTGTCTAAGTTCCACTCGTAGATAGAGGAGGCACATAATTTAGATTAGGTCAAGGTACTAGGTCTTTGTTTCGATCCTATGTATGAAGCAGTAGTGTTGTGGTATGCATGCTAATGATGCACATGGGCTAGGATATCAGATGTTGAATTCTGAATGTTATTGATATTGGAGGGACAATGACTATGACACTAGAGAATGAATACCATCCCTCTTGGAATGAATGAGAGAACCTCGTGCGAACTCGGAGGAGCCTTATAAGTTTAGAGTCGCCATTCGACCACAGTCAGAAAATGGCAGACAGACTTTAAATGGTGTGTAAAATATATTTCCTTTGTCAGAGATTCTTAATTCAGAAAGCTAATTCTACTTGACTGTTTATTGATATACAAACCTAAATTGCTTGTCGCATCATCCTAGTTTTGGTTTTAATGATGTACTTGGTATTTACAATTATTATTAGCCACTTGCACAATATTAACATATGTATTAACTATTGATGATTGGCACATGTAATAATTAAAGCATAATAATATCACAAATAAAGCAAGAAACGTAACAAATAAAATAAAGAAAATAAATTAAAATAGGAAAATAAAATAACAAGTAAATCAAATAGAGCAAGTAAGCAAATCGAGCAAATAGCACACAAAAAATTCAAAATACTCAATCAAAACAAAAATAAAAGACATAAAGAATGGGGAAATGGATTAAGGATTACAATACTTTTGGAACCTATTCTAATAAATACATCAAAATGGAAAAAAGTAATTGTAAAAATGTGAAAAGTGATTAAGGATTACAATGCTTTTAATTTCCTAGTAAATACATCAAAAATGAAAAAAATAATAGAAAATCTAATCCTATCCTAGCAATACTTGCAAAATAAAGATTAGCGCACACAAACACACGTTCCATCCATCCATAATTAAGTAATGACAATTGAATATATCCATTCCCATAATCATTCATTTGTATAAAGATCCATATGATAAAATAAAATAAAATAATCAAGACATAAAGAATAATAAAAATAACGAAGCAACAAATTGCATTGATGAAAATGCATGATGCAAACTAATCACCAAGACAAGTACCTCATGTGATTCCTAAAATATTATCCAAATTGAATAATTAATCATAAGGTATTGGTAGTTCACCTAAATTG
>CATIWK010255408.1:0-11546 GCA_949634005.1 Mallotus japonicus
TAGATTACGTTTAATCAATACCGAAATTATTTTGAAAAGAATTACTTTAACTGAAATTTATAGGACCAATAACTAATTAATATTATAGAATTTATTGATTTATTCATTGTTTTCTTGAAGTCTCTTTTTAGCTTAATTGTACTTTGCATTTTTTAATGTTTACTATAAAGGATATTGAAAAAATTTTAATATGTTATGTTTTTTTTAATATATAACAATATAAATTTATAATTAGTATTTCACAAAATTTTATTTAAAAAATAAATTCACCTACGCAATGTGCACTATTAAATAATCAAAATTCATATTTACACTATTGACATTTATGTTTTATACACTATCAAAATGTTCTCTTTACCAAATTTTGTTCGTGCTCATGGCCATCATTCAATAATTTCTAAACATTTCACAAAAAATAATTAATTCCTACATATTATTATATATCACATTATTTCATATACTAATAAAAATATTATTTACAAAAATTAATCTTCCGCGCATCGCGCGGGCTAACCGCTAGTTTGTATAAATGTTGAGTTGAACCTTTATAGCTAATATGAGATTACTACAAGGTTAATAACTACAAAATTAGATTACTAATTATAACAATAATTAAATTTATACAATATTAATTCAATATTATATATCAAGTAAATAAAACTTAAATTACTCAGTACAAAAAATTATATATTCATGAAAATATTTATATATTTTTAGAGTTGTATTAGTATAAAATATATAAATATAACTTTAAGTGCTATATGATAACTAAAGTTATCAACTCTACTAAAAAAAATTATATATTTATAATAATTAAATAATATTATTCATAAATAAATTTATTTAATATGATATAACTTCAAATCATGTAGTTTTTATATAAATTGGTATTAATATTAGATGTTAGTATTAAATTAACCTATATATATATATAAACCACATCTTTAAATTAAGTTGAAAGAAAAAAAAAACCAATAAAGTGTAGAACCAAAAAACTCATTTTTGAATTGAAATTTCTAGTTAAATAAACATAGTACTTGAATGCATTAATTTTTGTATTTATCGAATTATGGATATAACCAGAAATCTCATGTTTGAAATGAGATTTCTAGTTATATAAAAAGAAAAGGTACTTGTATTTATTTATTTATTGTATTTTCGAAGGATGTGCATGTCTAGAAATCTCATGTATGAAATGAGACTTCTTGTTAAATAAAAAAAGTACTTGTATTAATTGATTTATTGTATTTTTTGAAGTTCGTGCTTGACTAGAAATCTCATGTTTCAAATGAGATATCTGGTAAAAAAAAAATTACTTCCACACATTTATTTATTGTATATATAAAAGTACATGTCGAACTAGAAATCTCATATTAGAATTGAGATTTCTGGTTAAACAAACATAATACTTGAATGCATTGATTTATTGTATTTATTGAAGTACATATTTAACAAAAAATCTCATGTTTGAAATGAGATTTTTAGTTATATAAAAAAGTTATTTGTAGTTATTCATTTATTCTATTTTTTGAAGTACCTGTAAGATCAGAAATCTCATGTATGAAATGAGATTTCTGGTTAAATAAAAAAATACTTGTACTCATAAAAGTACATGTAGAACCAGAAATCTCATGTTTCAAGTGAGATTTTTGGTAAAAATAAGTACTTATATGCATTTATTTATTGTATATATAAAAGTATGTATATAACCAAAAATCTCATATTTGAATTGAGATTTTTGGTTAAATAAACATAATACTTGAATGCTTTGATTTATTGTATTTATTGAAGTACGTGTATAACCAAAAATCTTATGTTTGAAATGAGATTTTTGGTAATATTAAAAAGTTACTTGTATTTATTCTTTTATTGTATTTTTCAAAGTACGTACACGATCAGAAATCTCATTAATATTTATTCCAATATAAAATGTCCTTTATTCAAATATAATTGACAGATTTCCCTTGGCTTCAAACATTTTGTGTATTTGACTATCAAATTCCACTTATTCCAATATAAAATCTTAGAAATTATGAAGTATTTTATGCATTCAAATAACAAATTCAACGTATACCAATACAAATGGCAGATATTGTGCTGCTATTGCACTGATTATACTTATTCTAATAAAATGTTTTAATTATGCATATATAATTGGCATACATAGTGTTCGCTTAATTTTTTAATTATAATAACTTCAAATGTCATTCATCCATTTCTATAACAAATCACACAATATTACTCTATATACAACATATATAATTCAAATACGAATATTTTAAACATTCATGATTCAAATATTCATTTGTAACATTTAACATTTGACGTAGCGGAAGCCTAAATTAAAAGGGATAACTGTCGCTTATCATTGATTCACGCACGAATGGCCGTCAAACAACCTTCTATAATTTGTTGATTCAACACGAATACCAGGAAATACGCATCCAAGAATTCTTTGATTCAAAAAAGAATACTGAATTTGGGGAAAATAGAAATTTGATTATTCATTCAACAAAAACCATCTGACACAACTAAAAAAGACACTTAAATATTGTTTGGGGAAAAAAACCCTAAAAGAAAAGGGAAAAACCTAACAAAATGCACTAAAATAAAATAAAAAATTCAAACTAAAATTTGAGGCCCTAAATGATGGAATTTGGGCCTAAAGTTTTCGTGTTACAAGTAAACCCAATAACACCCATTATAGGTCTTTGAGTCAGCTTCGTTTTGACATATTATAGGCCTCACAGTTCAATCAGGCCTGAAAGTTAGAACCTTTAGAAGCCGTATTGCGCATCTTGATATCTTTTCCAAAATCCAATCAGTCCATATAATCCATGGTTGTCTGGTCCGCATCATTCCCCCCAGGCCAAGAAGAATTTAACCTCGAATTTGGCACAGCATCATCATCAGAAGAATCCCTAGAGAAAGGAATCAAATGCTTCACATTAAAAACATTTGTAGTGCGAATGTGACTAGGCAGCTTGAGGCGATATGCATTAAGGTTGATCTTCTCAATAACCTCCACTGGACCAATCTTCTTTGCAGACAATTTATTATACTCTCTAGCTGAAAAGCAATCCTTAATTAGTACTGCCCACACAAAATCATCCACCTCAAACTCCAAATGCCTGCGCTTCTGATCTGCAATCTGCTTGTATTTAGAGTTAGCAGTAAATAGATTTTCATAAACTGTCTTATGAACACCCTGCAACCCAATGATAAAATCTGCTGCTTTCCTATGGACCCTTGTCTTGCTAGGCAGTGTCATTAAATCAAGAGGACCTCTAGGCTGAACTGAAGAAATAACCTGAAAAGTACTGAAACCTGTGCTCCTATTCACAGCATGGTTGTGAGCAAATTCTGCATGGCATAGCTTCTGATCCTAACTCTTCACATTATCACCAACCAAACAACGCAGTAAATTACCAAGTGAGATGTTCACAACTTCAGTGTGCCTATCTGTTTAAGGGTGATAAGCACTGCTAAAATTCAGTTGAGTATTCACCATCTTCCACAGGCTGCGCCAAAAATGGCTAAGGAAGTGGGTATCTCTATCAGAAACAATAGATGAAGGCAACCCATGAAGACGATACACATCTTGAAAGAACAGTTATGCCACATTAACAACATTTGTAATCTTCTTGCAAGGAATAAAGTGAACCATCTTAGAAAATCTATCAACCATAACAAAGATAGAATCATTACCTCGCTGTGTTCGTGGCAACCCCAACACAAAATCCATGCTGATGTCCACCCAATGTTCTTCAACACAAAATCCATGCTGTTGAGAAGGGACTGGTAAAGGCATGTATAATTCTGCATTCGTGGCTGCTGCCTTGGATACCTGATAAATCTTACACCTCTACACATATTTCTTAACCTTTTTGCAAATTGTAGGCCAAAAATAGGAAGCCTGAATCAATTGCAAAGTTCTATCCCTACCAACATGTCCCTCATTGTGCAATTCCTTAATTATCTGTAGGCAAAGGCTGCAATCTGGAATGCACAACTGACTGCCCCTAAATAAAAACCCATCATGCAGTAAAAATTTTATTTTCTTCCCAGCTTGCACACCTTGCATTACTGCAAAGAAATAAGGGTTAGTAGCAAGCAAATCATGAAAAGCATCAAAACTAGGCACCTCAACCCTCATAGTAACCAGCAAACTACTCCTGCGACTCAAAGCATCTGCCACCCGATTAGTGATGCCTGACTTATGTTTCACCACATAAGTAAAACGCTCCAAATAAGCGACCCATCTTGCATGGCGAGGTGACACTTTATCCTGCTGATGTAAATGCCTCAATGAATCATGATCTGTATACAAAATAAATTCTTTGTGAAACAGATAATGACGCCAATGCCTCATTACCTACACTACTGCATAAAACTCAATATCGTAAGTACTGTAATTGAGTTTTCAACCAGATATTTTCTCACTAAAAAATTCCATAGGTTTGCTATTTTGACTAAGAACTGCTCCAATCCCTACCTTGGCAGCATCTGTATGTACCTCAAAGGGTTATGAAAAATCTGGTAGCACCAAGATTGGTGCAGTTGTAAGGCATTCTTTAATAAACTCGAAGGCTGCTCTGCTTCATCTGTCCACTCAAGCCTGCTGCCTTTCATGCAATCTATGATTGGAGCCATGATGGTACTGAAATTGGTAATAAAATGCCTATAAAATGATGTAAGACCATGGAAACTCCTCACTTCTGTCAGAGTCATTGGTCTAGGCCACTCTTTTACTACTTGCACCTTAGCCTCATCAACCTCCAAACCAGCTCCTGAAACCACATAACCCAAAAATAGCACCTTGGGGGCCATAAATACACACTTCTTCATGGCAGCATAAAATTTCTCCCTGCGCAACACACTAAAAACCTCCCTAAGATATTGCATGTGTTCTTCATGATTAGCATTATATATCAAAATATCATCAAAATATACCTTAATAAATCTGCCAATAAAAGGCCTTAACAACTGATTCATAACACGCAAAAAAGTACTAGGGGCATTAGATAAGCCAAAAGGCATCACAAGCCACTCATACAACCCCTCCCTAGTCTTAAAAGCTATTTTCCACTCATCCTTAGGCCTAACATGAATATGATAATACCCACTTTTCAAATCCAGTTTAGTGAAAATAATAGCACCACTAATTTGGTCAAGCAAATCATCTAAACGAGGAATGGGAAATCTGTACCTCACAGTTATTTTATTGATGGCTCTGCTGTCCACACACATACACTAAGAACCGTCCTTCTTAAGTGTCAATAAGGTAGGTACAACACATGGACTCATGCTCTCTCTTATATGGCCCTTAGCAAGCAGCTCCTCCACCTGCCTGCACAACTCCTTATGTTCACTGGGACTCATTCTGTAATGTGGTCTGTTTGGCAAGGATGCTTCTGGCACTAAATCAATGCGATGCTGAATATCATCCATAGAAGGCAACCCATCTGGCAACTCATAAGGAAAAATATAACTAAATTCATCAATTAGTGGAGCCACAATTTTTGGAACAGTACTACACTCAGCCACTTCTTTTCCCATCAACATGTACCCTATTTTTGATTCTCATAACTCCTCATCAAATCGAGCTAAGGATAATAAGGCAGTAGCTTCACCTGCAGGTTTAGGTTTCTCCAACACCTGTCTACTAGGTAGCAATACAATTTTAGTCCCATTAAAACATAAAACTATATGTATTAGTTTGCCCATCATGTTTGAAAACTCTATCATACTGCCAAGGTCTACCCAATAACAAATGAAATGCATCCATGGCTACCACATCACACCACATAGCATTTTTATATTTCATACCAATTAAAAAAGAAACTATAGCGCTCTTAGACACTGCTACCTCACCACCCCTTTTAAGCCAAGCTAGCTTATAAGGTTTTTAATGCTTTTCAATTTGAATATTTAATTTCTGGACAGCCTCAATAGACACTATATTTTCACAACCACCACCATCAATTACAAAATGACATACCTGATCCTGGATGGTACATGTATTGGAAAATATTACTCTGTAGCCAATCATCCTCTGAACCAGCTTTTGGTGTCAAACAGGAACATCTAACCACTAAGGCAGTCCCTACATCCCCTTCCAGGAGTACTTCATGGATTGCTTCTTCTTTATTATACACAGCTTCACCAATAATTTCCACCTCATCTTCATCATAGTCATCTATTTCAACAAGCAAGGCTTTCTTTGTAGTAGTCTTTTTACACTCAGATTGCCTATGACCAGGTTCCCCACACCCGAAGCACCTCATACCACTGTTGCCAATTGGCCTATTAAATTAACTAGGACCTTTACTGACAGCACCACCACCAGAACTGCTGCCCACTGCTTTGTTCACACCACTACTGCTTCCAGCGCCACTACTTATATTGACAGTACTAGTAGCACGCCGTGATTGGTTCTCCACCATTAGTGCCCTTTGATGAGCAGCTGAAATAGAGACAGGATTGAACATGTTCACAGTATCCTGAATCTGTATCTTCAAGCCCCCAATGTATCGTGACACCAACTGGTCCTCCATTTCCTGAATTTCATTCCTCGCAATTAGTAGGTAAAACTTATTGGTATAATCATCCACTAATCTCAAGCCTTGTTTCAAGTTTTGCAATCATTGATACATCAACCTCTAAAAATTGTATGGCAGGAATGTAGCTCGTATATGTTTCTTCATCTTCTCCCAGGTAGTAATTTTCTCTTTACCCAGTCTAGTGCGAGTCAGTTTCAATTGCTGCCACCATGCAGTAGCCCTACCACGTAATTTGGTTGCTACTAAAGGCACACGTTTATTTTCTGGCACCCCTTTAAATTCCTATATCTCCTCAACCATAGCCAACTAGTCTAGGAATTCCTCAGCTTGAAGGCTGCCATGGAATTTTGGAATTTCAGTCCGCATTCCAGTTTCCCAACACCTACGATCCTCTTCTGCAGCAGACCTTCGATGTTTGCGTGACACTGCTTCTTTGTACTCCTCTTCCTCCTCATCAGAATTCTCATCAATAGGTGCCCTACGATGATTTTGATTATTATTATTATTCTGATTTGCCATCAGGTTCTCCATCCTCTTTATGATCTGTCCCATCATCTGCTCGAATCGCTCATCCATACGCTGATCGACCCGCTGTTGTTCTATCTCACGATCATAAATATCTTCAATACACTACTGTCTCCTGTGTGCCATTTTTTTTAAAAAACCCAAAGAACGAACTACGGCTCTGATACTAATTGACGTAGTAAAAGCCTAAATTAAAAGGGATAACTGTCGCTTGCCATTGATTCGTGCACGAATGGCCGTCAAACAACCTTCTATAACATGTTGATTCAATATGAATATCAGGAAATAGGCATCTAAGAATTCATTGATTCATAAAAGAATACCGAATTTAGGGAAAATAGAAATTTGATTATTCATTCAACAAAAACTATCTAAAACAACTAAAAAAGACACTTAAATATTGTTTGGGGAAAAAACCCTAAAAGAAAAGGGAAAAACCCAACAAAACACACTAAAATAAAACTTCAAACTTCAAACTAAAATTTGAGGCCCTAAATGATGGATTTTGGGCCTAAAGTTGTCATGTTACAAGTAAACCTAGCAACACCTATAGGTCTCTGAGTCAGCTTCGTTTTGACATATTATAGGCTCCACAGTTCAATCGGGCCTGAAAGTTAGAACCTTTAGAAGCCGTATTGCGCATCTTGATATCTTTTCTAAAATCCAACCGATCCATATAATCCATGGCTGTTTGGTCCTCATCAACATTATAATAATATTTAAGATTACAATAAATTAGTTATCCTAAGTTAATTTAGTAGAACACTAAGTAATTGCACATTCCAATTTATGCACATAGGACCATCAAGTGATGCAAGTGTTGTCCATCCCATAGCATCAAATATCTCTTCCACAAAACTAAATCCATGTTCCTTCATAAAATTCCAATACACACATACTCCACCAAGCACAGACATAATTTCAGCCCAATTTGTTTCATTCTCTTTGCTCTTAGACTCATTTCTTTTTTTTTTCATTTTTCCTTTGACGCCATTGTCTACATAACCAATAAATTAAATATCAAAATAACATACTTAATGTTATTTAAAACCAATTAAGCATAACAACCTCCAATTAAACAACCCATTTAGTAACAAATTTAATAAAAATGTTAATTATGCAAATTCTAAAATTTCATTATATAAGCAACATGGCATCATTTAACAATTACCAAAATCAAAATAGCAATAATATCAATAATTTAACACAATAAGCATCAAAATCACTAATGAATAAAAATCAATAATAACACAAATCTTCAACTTAAATTATAATTCAAAAACCAAATGGCATCATAATACAAAAATATCAACAAAATTGAAGTTGATAGCTTATTGTTTAATAAGAAAAATTCACATAAAAAAAATTATATTGTTACATGTATGCTAGCATTACAAGGAAATGGAAAACATTGGCAGTGAACATGTGCTAGAAATTTGACTAAAAAAAATAAAAAAATAAATAAAATTTCTTGAGATAAATTAAAAGAATATCTTTATAATAATTTTTAATTATGATGGCGCTAATGTTAGAGTTAACTACTTCATAATTTGAGGTAGATTCCACACACATGACTAAATTATGGATTTCTAATTTTGAAATCATTTTTGGTTCTTTTTTTTTTAATTATAGTCTAGACATTATAAGACATTAGCTCATATGTTATTCTTGATTATTTTGATTGAAAAGTACAACTGATTTGATTAACTGCTGATTTATTAGTTACAATTAGACCAATCCTTTTGTAACAAAAGCTCTAATTGTAAACCAATAAACAATACCCAACTAAAATTAAGATTACCCATAAATCAATAATCAAAACCCATCAACTAATAACCAATATCAGAACATAATTAAAAATTTCTCACTCAATTTTCTATCAAACAATACCCAATTTAACACTACCCATCAACCACAACAAAAATCAAATATTTGAACACCACAAAAAGATAGTGAGAAAACATACAAGTAGATGATCGGCGGGACACAAACCGCAATGATGATCGGACGGAAAACAACGATGCTCTACATATAAATTACCGCCAGACGAACAAAAAACAACAACCAATGAACAAGCATGTGATCTTTTACAAAAGAAGGGCGACGATGTTAATGGAGAACGCCACTGATGGAGAAGGCCGGTGAAGAGAAAGAAAATGGATAGAAAGAAGATGAAGAAGGGTGTGACGGCGGTCAAGAGAAAGTAAGGTGTGACGACGGTGAAGAGTAAGAAGGGTGACGGCAATTGAAAAACAAAATGAAGAAGACAAAGAAGGAGGAGAGAATTAGGGTAAAATTGAATGTATTTTTGCTAAAATGAACAATATATTTACTAGTGGTAAAAGTAAAAGCAATAATTACTATTGAATAGTTAGGGTTATTTTCAAATTCAAAATTCCAAAAATTATATATACATATAAATAAACAAAATTGCCACCTAATAAATGACATAATTTCCTAAGTGGCCAACTATATTACTATTCACATAGTTAGCCAACTATATTACTATTCATTTAATGGATTTTTTTTTTTTTTTTTGACCAAAGTGGGGAGGTTGAGGGGGGGAGGGGGGTATTGAACCCCAACCTTCAACCCACACCCCCAAGCCTCCACCACTAGGCTAAGGCTTTGGGGGTTCATTTAATGGATTTGAAGTAGGTAAATCTTTTTCTTAAAATGCAAGATATTACAAATTTAGATTTTGTATTAAAAATTATTATAACGTGCAATAATATAATTAAATAATTTATAAATCTAAGAATGTGTTTTTGGACAATGAAGCGGCTGTACAACTTTTACCAAAAAGAGTTCGTGGCACCTGACATTATTTTCTTCCTCTGTTATGAGTGGAGATGACTCCTTGACCTGACGGGCTCTGTCTTCTGCAACACATCAACCTGTGACCTGATGTACTTGATACAAGAAATGGGTGCTTTTGTAATTATTCTTTTAACTTCTTCTCTGTGCCTCTGCCTCCTCCTCTCGGAGCTCTTCAAGTTCCTGTACAGAGTTTGGTGGACACCAATATGCATGCAGCGTTTGATGTTTTCGCAAGGAATCAAAGGCCCTTCTTATAGATTCTTGTATGGAAATACAAAAGAAATCATCAAAATGCAAAAAGAATCAACGAGCAGACCCATGAAGGATCTATCTCACAACACTTATCCAAGAATTCACCCTCATTTTCACTCTTGGATCAAGACATATGGTAAAATCTGCTCTTAATCAAGATCTAATTTTGCTATTGAAGTATCAGTTTCAATGTAATATTTACTGGGTTCTTGTTTTTTGTTGGTTTTTGTGTCCTTTCATAGGGGTAAATTTTCTTTGTTGGTTTGGCACTCAAGCCCATTTGATTGTTTCTGAGCGAGAGCTGGTTAAAGAGATTCTGAACAACAGAGATAACATCTACTCAAAAGGACTCATCCAACTTCACATGAAAAAACTATTAGGTGATGGGCTTGTGGCATCTGAAGGTGAAAAGTGGTCTAAGAATAGGAAATTGACCAATTATGCTTTCCATGCAGACAGATTAAAAGTAAGATTGTTTCATATAGTTATATTTGATGCATATTATATCACCACTTCAAAGAGTAAACATAGAACTTTATGAAAGTTTTCAATGATTATAAAAATTAGCGTAATTTTACAGAATATGATACCAGCTATGGTTGCTAGTGTTGAGATGATGTTAGAAAGGTGGAAATGTTATAATGGCCATGAGATTGAGGTGGTTGAAGAATTTAAGTTGGTGACATCTGAAGTGATTTCTAGGACAGCTTTTGGAAGTAATTACATAGAAGGGAAGAATATATTTGACATGATAGCAAAGTTATTAGTGATAATAAACAAAAATGCTTTCAAATTTAGGCTACCTGGTGTCAAGTGAATGCATCTTAACTAATCTGCTTTAATATATTTGCATAAATAGTTAATGCAATGTTGTATCTATTTCTTGTAGTAAGATATGGAAAAATGGAGATGATATTGAAGCCGAGACGCTTCAGAAATAAATAGAAAGGTCCATTTTAAAGATAATTAAGAAGAGAGAAGATAAAATGATGTCTGCAGAAGTGGCAAGCTGTGGAGATGATTTTCTTGGGTTACTACTAGGTTCCTATCATGAAACTGATCCATCCAAGAAGATCTCTATATAAGATGTTGTTGATGAGTGCAAGACATTTATGTTGCTAGCTGGACAAGAAACCACAAACGTTTTGCTCTCTTGGATTGTCCTACTTCCAGCAACCTACACAGATTGGCAAAAGGAAGCAAGAAGAGAGGTTTTCAAGTTATTGGGTGGTTGCCAAACTCCAAGTGCAGATGCAATTGCAAAACTTAAGACAGTAAGGAATTTGTGAAGTTGAATTTGTTCTCATGTGTTACTTGACCTGCGTTTTCATTGTAATCACGTTCTGATTAGCCTTTTTGCATTTGCAGCTGAGCATGATCATCAAT
>CATIWK010255458.1:0-31192 GCA_949634005.1 Mallotus japonicus
CACAAAAAGAAGAACAAAAGAGGGGTTATAACCCTAAAACTAAGCAAACCATTTTTATTTTAACTGAGAGTACAAGATTGGCACCATCTTTTTCTCCTAAAATTAATAATGTGCCAATTGAACTTGGATGTTTCATGCAACTAAAGTAGATTCAGCCCATTCATTTAGCCAAACTGAAGGTTTATGCACTCCTTATTTTTTTCAATAATTCGTCCTCAGGCCCTCAGCTTCTCGTATGACTTCCTTGAAACCTGCCAACAAGTTCAGGAAAAAAAGATATTCAATTCTAAAGATGCTGCAAAAAAAAAATAAATAAATAAATAAAAAAAAAATAGAGGAAGTGCCTACACGATGGGACGATGGGGAGTATTTGGCAGTGTCAGGAAGTGCAGGTGGAGAATTAGGAGATTTTCCAGGGGAAGCTGATAGAGTTGGCCTGACTATTGGAGACTGGACATAATAAGGTGGAACTGGAGAATGAAGTATTGGAGAATGATTGTAGGATGATATTGGACTCTGATGATAGGAAGAAACTGGAGATGCTACAGGAGTTCGCCATTGAATTTGGGTAGCTGATGCTGCTGCTACAGGTGACCTTATCAATGGTGATCTTCGCGAAGGTTGCATATTGATTTTGATTCTTTTGGAGGAAGATGAGAAAAAAAAATCAATTAACATTTACGAAGAAAAAAACAAAAATTCAATGCAACAAAGCTGAATATACACTCCTTACGTGTTGTGAACTTCAACATATTCATCAGTCTCATCCAAAATTTCTTCCTACAAGAATAAAAAAAAAACCAGCAGCACTTTTATGATCAAGACAGTGCACGTTACCTTGATAATTTTCCTATAATGCAATGAAGCATCACCTGAAGCAGTTCCTCCAGAACATCTTCTAGTGTTATGATGCCAATGACCTCTTCATCCAAATCTTCACTTGAAATATTTTGATCTTGGGATTCACTTTTATGAAATTTGGGGTGCAAACAATCTCCTGGATTCCTGAAATTACTTGGTATTGGACTTTCAGCTTCTGTATCACTGGAGTACACGGATGGTGTGAGCATGCAGATGTGCACATGCTCGTTCCGACCGGGCTGATGACCATCCCCTAAATATGCTTAACCATAGTATTCAACAACTAGATGGTTTAAAACGTATGTATTCATGTATGTAATCTATGTACTTCAAGTGATCCTACCTCTCATGTCTACTTTTCTTTGAGTTGGATTCAGATTACTCCTTGCCATAAACGTGCTAGGAATGGTTATTGTTTTTTCTGCAGTCTCTTTAACACCATCATTCTTACGCTTGACAACAACAGCCATGTGGCTGTGACCAATTTGAAATTGATTCAATATGTCATAAAGAGGCAAATGCTCTTGCACCCTGTCACAGAAAAAGAAATGCATATCTTGGTTTTAGTTATAATGTTAGAACAAGAACAATAGCAGTAGTGCAATTACTATTTTATCAAATCCTACAAACAGAAGCATCTTCCAAGCCCAAAAATCTGCAACCAAATAATAACTAGCTTAGGATATTTAATTTTTATACCGTGGAATTTTCCTGATGGTCATCTCTTTTATAGGGGCTTCTTCTTCTGACCGGAATTTAATTAAATTTTTCACCTATGATACAGTGGAGCATCAGTACTTTATTACATTATACCAAGGATAACATACTTGAAGAATAATAAATCTGTCTATAGTATGGCCAAACTGATATCAGAAGACACTTAATGTTGAAACCAAAACCATTTACAATTTCCATTTTCTAAAGATCTTTACCAAAATCAAGCCAATAATATTTTCTGGATTTCCTGAATAAATTGGTATGCGACTGTGTCCTTGGCTTATTATCACCCCCAATGTTTCCCTGAAAAAAAAAAAATGATTGGACGAGATAGGAAGTAGATATTAGTGGAAATTCTGATACATATTGAAGGGGCATACTCATCAAGTTTAGAATTTATATCAAGCGAAAAAATTTTAGATAATGGTGTCATGGCATCTTTAGCCGTCTTCTGAGTCATATCCAAAGCACCGGTTATAATAGTGGTTTCATCATGTGTCAACTCTCCACCTTTTCCTGCCTAACATTTAGTTAAAAAAAAAAAACGTCAAGCTTTGAATCACCTTCAGTTTCTGAACAATTCAGAGGTGAACAAACAAATCAAGCCAAAAAATTGGACCTCATTTCCATGCATATCAACCAAGGTCTTCAGTTCTGCCCGTCGTAGAAGTGCAGAATGTTTTTTTCCAAGAATCCAATCCAGTAGCTGTTAAAGGGGTATTTCTTCAGCAATACTAATTTATTCTGATACTAAGCACAAAAATCTAATTCCTTTACATCCAAAATTGGCAACTAATTTTCACTATGCATCAAACACAAGCACCCGTGTACCTTTTATCGGAAACTGACTCAGCTTACCTTGCTGATTGGATAAGCTAATGGGAAGAGGACTATAACAATCAGCCGAACTACGACCGACAATTTTGCACCAACACTCAGCCCATACCGAGAACAGACAGCTTGAGGAATAATCTAAAAAGAGAAGAAAAAACTTCTGTATTTAAACTAATCATTATATATGTCAATCACCCTGCAAAACAGATTGCGGATGTAAGATTTTACCTCACCAAACGCAAGTATGAGAGTGACTGATATTAGTATAGCACCCCAAGCTGGAAGAAGCCCGTCGAGGAAGATAGGCAGGGCCTTGTGCATTCAAAAGAATAATACAGAGCTAATTAATTATCCCTACTTTAAAGTTTGAAAGATTTATGTTAAGATATGATACCTCCATTGCCAGGGCATTTCCTATGAGGAGGGTGCACAAGAGCAAATGCTGATTCTTAACAATTGGTAGAATCTTTTCTGCCATTAACACAGAATAAGAATCAGAGGTGTCTTCTGTTTGGTGAGGTAAGACATCTCAAGAATAGGAGAGTGAATATACTAACCAGCATTCCTGCGGTCTTGTGGCTGACCAGCCTTGATGAGAACCTCAAGGTCCACTAGGCTGAGAGACATGAGTCCTAGTGTCAGGCCAGACATGAGGCCAGCAAAGGACACTAGAGCCGCACATATGATTAAATACGTCCAGAACATGGGTTCACAACATGGCACGTCATTTGCTGCCATTGTATCAAAACGAACAGAAAGCCAGTTTCTTGAAGTAACTTGACAAGTGAAAGCAGAGATGTTATACAGGAAGTAGACTGAACAGAGGGGGTTTCTGCAAACAGGAGCTTTGATGTACAACCTGTAGAGTCTGCTTATAAAGTAGATGACATGCTACAGGCAAATAAAAAATGAAGCAGGTAAAACTGTACACATAAGAGTCTCACATCTTTTGGTGTTTTCTGAATGGACTTTGTAGCGTGTGAAGGGCATTTACTTTTGATGTCATTGGCAGGCATTTAACTCTGATCGTAGAAATTATAATAACTTTTTTCAAGAATTATTCAACCAAAAAAAAAAAAAATTATTCAACCAAAAAAAAAAATTAAGTAAATGACATTGTAATGGGAGACAAAAACCGAACTTAATTTGGTGGGATTTGTCAGCAACAAATGAAAATAAAGTAAACTAACACTTTAGATGACAGAGCTTATGTAGCTTCATAAGATGACTGTTTATCCATATTGAATAAGCTGTCAGCAACTCCAGTAATGTTAAAACACTTAGGGGGAGAGTTTTGAATTCTGACAAAACCCAAGTAGACGTAAAGACTGTTAGCACTCTAATTTTGAGCAAAAAAATCTCCAAAATCCCAAAAATTCAATGCTGGAGTCGAGATGCTGTTTGGCGCGGTGGACTTGCTACGGTTGATACGCATGGTGATCCAAAATCTTCACCGTGTGATGACAGCCACGGTAAAGATTATTTTCGGCACTGAAGTCATATTGAAGGACGGAAAGGGATTTCGTTACAAAACATAAAGTTAAACTTTAGTGATGAGGTCATCCGTCAAATAAGATTTACGGGCTTCCTGTGCCTGAGAGAGGCATTTCAAGGCATCGGAACAACAGATAATTCATCTCCGAAGTATTCAATCACAAGCTCTAGCTCAACTAAAGATAAAATGTCTTCGTCGTCTGTTTTAACTCTGTAGTAAAACAGTGGATTCTGAGTCGAAAATTAGGAGGATTATCCCATTGCTCAAAACTAGAGGTTGCGGTTGCAAAAATTTACAAATCTCCGTAGAGAATAAATACTGAGAAGATCATATAGATTGTATTTGATTTGTGCATAAGTTTCATTTTTATTTGAGAATCATTACTTACAGCCATTAATAAATGATGGAAGCAAATATGAAAAACACAGAAATCCTTTTCGATCTAAAATTTTCCAGGAGATCCTGATAGTGTTCTTGAAGATAACAGGTTGATTCTTATTCTGTAAAGAGAGTAAAATAATACCCAGAAACCCAGATGTTAGTGTAATAAACTGGCATGAAAATAGATTGCTTATGAATAAAATCACTACTCACTTGTTATGGACAGCTATATATTCATCAGTTTCATCCAATATATCTCCCTTCAGAACAGTGCAAAAAAAACAAAAAAATAAGTTTCTGAGATCAGATTCAGAGATAACAGTGCTACCATGTCAACAAATAAATTGTGACACTAACCTGTAGCAGTTCCTCCATAACATCTTCCATTGTTATTAGACCAATAACCTCCTCAGTTAAATTACTTGGAGTTGATTTTAAATCTTCATTTGAGATAGTTCCAATTCTTTGCTCCCACTCCTTACCCTCTCTGTCCCGTTCAGTTACATTTTGGACTTCTGTGCGACTAGAATTCATTGGAGAATCACTTGTGGAGATATTAATTCTTGAAGTCTGATCATACGGCGATCTAATTCCTGAGAAAATTCAGGCCACTAGGTTAAATTCTATGACAGTCTTGTCTGCTGGAGAACTTGACTTGAAAAGCCATAAGAAAGAAGAAAAATGCCTGTGAAATAATTGGAGGAAAATAAGGCATTGAACCTTACCTTTCCTCTCTGCCTTTGTTGGCTCTGGACTTGACTTAGTGTCAATGTTCAAGATAATAGGCTCGGGTACTTCATTATTACCGGTAATATTCATACCTTTATTGCTCTTCACAACAATAGCCATGTGGCTGTGACCATTTTGGAACTCACTCAGTATATTATACAGAGGCAAATCTTCATGGACCCTGTTGCAGTGGATACAGACGACAAATATCATATAACGTGTGCAAAAGATCATAAACATAATAAACAGAATGCAATGATATCTGCAAATGTTCATCAGATCTGAGAAGAAATTATTAACTTTCTGTTAAAATTTACTACAAATTGAACCTGAAAGCTATAATATGTGATTGAGAACTTACAATACATACCTAGGAATTCTTCTGATATTCATATGTTTGACTGGAGTTTCATCTTCAGGACGGCAGAATATCAAATTTTTTACCTAAATTTAAAAGAAAGGGTACTATATTTGAGATTTTATTAACAGTTCCAGTAATATCACCTAAGACAATGCATGTCAGATTATCAATTGAGCACTCAAATGACAAATTCTTGAATTGCTTACCAGGATGATGCCAATAACATTATGTGGACTTCCAGTGTAGATGGGTATACGACTGTGTCCTTTGCTCATTATTAGTCCCATTGTTTGCCTGACGATAAAGGTCATTTTCATAGTTGAGTGCAGTGACAAGTGAAAATGGGAAGCTCCATACAAATTAAGACAAAAGCAGAAGTACATACATACATGTCTAGCTTGGAATTAATATTTAAGCAAAAGGTTTCAGATATTGGTGTCATAGCATCTTTAGCAGTCTTCTGTGTTAAATCCAATGCACCAGAAATAATAGTAGTCTCATGATGCAACAAATCTCCCCCTTTCCCTGCCTAACAATAGTATGTGAAATTATCAAATTAGCACTATAACACCTTTGGATATGAAGAGAAGCTACCTCACTGGCATGCAAATCCACCAACGTCTTCAGCTCTGCTCGCCTTAAAAGTGCAGAGTGCCCCTTTCCTAGCAGCCAATCTAGGAGCTGCCACCAGAAACCAAAAAAAAAAAAAAAAAAAAACATATATAAAGCGTCTCTTTAAGTTATTCCTATACTAGCTTGTTAGAGCATCTCCAACCCACTTTTTATTTGACATAAACTCTTTATTATAAAAAGTGATTATAAAAAATAGCACTCCAATCCACTCTTTAAAGCTAAATTATAGATTAGAGAGTGAATTTGACTCTCTACATATAGAGAGCCTCTATACAAAATGTTAATTAATAAAGCTCTATTTTTTATACACATCCTTATTTTTCATTGGCTTTTTTATTACCTAATTTTTTTTCTCCCACAATATTTAAAAATTAATATTAAATGTTTATAGGATAAAACAAAATGAAGAGTGAGATATAAAAAGTGTATCGGACTTAAATAAAATTGTTTACTCTTTATATTGAAAGATACCTTAAGATACTCTTTATTACTCAGAATATGCTTTTTATTTTAAAGAGTACCATTAGAGATACTCTTACTTGTAATACCTTGCTAATTGGAAGTGCTACAGGATATAAGAACAGCAGCAGAATTCGAACCAAAGGAGATAAACTAGCACCAAGACTTGGTCCGTGTCGAGAACACACAGCTTGAGGGATGACCTAAAAGAAAATAAATAAATAAAATAAAAAGTTAAACAGACACTTGATTCAAGCAAACTCTACAATAAGCTATAAATGCATAATTGATGTACCTCTGTAAATGCAAGTACAAGGGTGACTGACATGACAATGGCAGCCCATGCTGGGAGAATAGAATCCAGAAAAATTGGCAGTGCCTTGAACAACATAATATTCATTGTTGATTTAAGCATTGTAATAAACTTGGAAAGTGCTTACACACTACAAAAGTATATATAAACTATGTAGCTGAATATTGGCCATGGATAAACCTCCATTGCTAGTGATTTGACTATGAGGAGTGTACACAGTAGTAAATGCTCGTTCTTAACAATAGGCAAAATCTTTGCTGCAATTCAACAATCATAACATTATAATTAAAAAAAAAAAAATGAAAGAGCAGAGCATTCTGAACAGAAAAATAGTACCAACCTGCATTTTTCCTTGCTTGGGCCTGACCGGCCTTGATAAGGACTTCAAGATCAACATGGCTGAAAGATAAGAGGCCTAAAGCAAGGCCTGATGTGATACCTGCAATTGATACAAGAATGAAACATATGACAAGATATGCCCAAAACTCGGCCTCGCAACATGGCACGCTTTCCCGTTCTCTCATTTCTGTGGCGAAATGGCGTAATCTGAAGTTGAATTGAATAGGCTGGCTGGCTGCCAGCGTTTTATATTGTGTGCTAATTAGTTACTAGTAGCAGAGAGTGCGGCAGTAAACACACTGTGGATGTAAAGGAAGCACATATATGCCCAAAGCAAACTGACAAAATGGTGATGCATCAATCCATATGAAGTAAGTTTGAATAAATAATGCGTAGAATTGAATTTGCAATAACTTGGAATATCCAAGGTTATTAGAAACTAAACGACTAAAATCCATGTAGACTAGAATAGAACAATTTTAGGTGGACGGTCCAAATTTTGCTAGAGGTAAAAGCAGGAGACGAGACTCCACCTCCCCCACAGCGTAATTACCTAATTAGAGGTTTCACCATTGCTAACGACCCCAGTTAACAACTAACAGAGCCAGGACAGCAATACATTATAAAATAGAATTGTTGTATGAAAACATTTGCATCCTTTCAAAAATCATTAGTTATGTCTTGTCACGTTGTTGCTAATTAATTATTGAAAATTTTTTTATCTACACTAGATGAATTATGCCCTATGATTAGATTTCTGACATATAATTCAAATATTTTTATAATTTATTAATTAAAAATTAAAAACGTATATTTGTGTTACAAATTCAACTATAGAATATATTATATACAGTGTAGATAAAAATTTTTCATCCACTAGTTGTTATCACTAAAGTAATATTCGAATTTTAACAATAAAATTAAAAGTTAGAATTCTCATTTATTTTTGAGTAAATTGCATCAAGTGATTAAATTTGCAACACATGTTATAAATATTTTATACTTTATTGATGAAAATAAAAATGTGAGATTATATATGTAAAAATTAAATGAGCCATTATTTTTGGATTGAATTGACAAATTTTTTGTATTAATTTTGGCTTTCAAGAGAAGTTTAGGAACCACATTGACCTTTATATCACAATTCAAGCTTTTACTATGATATAAACGTTTGTATCTATACAAATAAATTTTCAACCTTTGATTTATTTTTATTTAATCACAATCATTGATTATTTTTCTGTACCAATACCTATAAAATGCATCAATGACTATAATAAAATTAGTAGTAATCTAACGGTTCAAAATCCATCTGTATAGATACAAATATTTGTATTGTATAATTCATATGTATGTTTCACCATAAAATAAAATAAAAAAAAATTTAGACTGATTGGTAATTGCGCACTATGAGCAGGGGGCATATTAGCAAGAGCGAGGATAATAGCCATAGGTCTCCGTTTTCACACACAACAAAAAAAAAATAAAAAATAAAAATTCGAGTTCCCGCTTGTTTTTTTTTTTTTTTTTTTTGACCGAAGAGTTCCCGCTTGTTTACTAAATAGCAGATCTGTCTTTTTAATCTTATCACAAATCCAGAAAGAGCAATAAAGGAAAAATAGCGATGGTGATGTGATCGATCAATAGAATAATGGACGACGTTGATCGATTATTTGAATGCTTCAAATGCGGCATTTCTCCTCCTCGTAAGTTGTTCCTTAATTTCAATGCCTCAACATTTCACCTCAAATTCTTTATTATCAATCGAACTTTCTTTCCGATACATGTTTTTTTTTTTTTTTTTAATTCCAATTATTATGATGATGTTCTTGATATGATTTTTGATTCTTCGCTTGCTAATTTCACACACACACACACACACAAAAGAATCTGCTGTCAGAGAAAGAAAAAGGAGCAAGACCAAATTGAAGCAAGGGGATGGAGTCCATGACTCGGCATCACCTGGACCATCCTCTCAACCTAAGACGAATGCAACTGTTTCTGCGCCAACAGACAATGTTTGTACTTTCGCTTTTGTTTCTTGTAGAATATTTACAACTCTACTTTAGTTTTCTGTTCTGTAATTTAGCCGAAGCTATGGAATTGTTGTTTTCTCCAGCTTGGTTCGGCAACAGTTGAAGTCAATAGCTTTAGCCGTGGGAAAAAGATTTCTCCTGTCTTCTTCTATGGATCTCCCCATGGTGTGCCTCCTAAAAGGCCCATCAGTTTGCTGCGACTGCTGCGCGAGATACGTATTGATCTTGCAGACCAACAACAATCAAGCTTAGGGTACTTGGTTGTCCTGCGGCTCCTCTTCTTTTCTAGTTTTCTTATTGCATTTTATGTTACATCGTATTTCTTAGTTGATTCCAGGAAGGAAGTATGGGCTACGTTTCCAAGGCAGAACGAAGCATTGAATTTTGCAAAGGAGCATGTCAATGTCCGTGTTTTCAGTTATCAAGATCACCATAATGGACAAAGAAGGTTCCTTGTTTCTTCGTATAAGGAGTTCTGGAGAAGGTTTTCTTCTTTATAATTTTTTTTTTTTTTTTTTGTGATTACTATGAACTAATTTCTTGTTTGAAGAGTTTTCTCATGGCAATCCTTTGATCTTCAGATACAAAATTATGGATCCCAAGTTTCGTCACCATTATGAAGTGATCCAGGAGGTGCGAATTTTTGTTTCCTTTTCACTAATTTAAACACTCGGATACACATATGCGCCCATATATGACTGGAAACTGTGTTTCTCTTAAATTGCTGCTGGGTGTACATAAATAATTTCAGAAGGCTGTGTTTGCCTTCAGTGCTTCTTTTCTACTGGCTTCATAAAAATCAACTATTGGAGTTATTTGTGTACTGTTGTTGTTTTTATTGTGTTTTAATTAACTTAATTGCATAATGTGCTGTTTTCAGGGTTTACCTTGCCATCTATATTTCGATTTGGAGTTCAATAAAATAGTAAATGCAGAAAAAAATGGAGATGAAATGGTTGATCTCTTGATCTCTGCCATTCTAGAAGCATTACTGGAGAAGTATTCTATTCAAGTGAACTCTGAGTGTATAGTGGAGCTCGATTCCTCCACTTCAGGTGTGTTTTTCATTTCATGAGACGGAATCATATATTTAGATTTCACAAGATCTAGCCGCCAAATTGATGAAATAGGCTATGCATAACTGAGTTTTATGTAGGGAACAATTAGCTTGGGCCAACCTGAGCTAACATTAAAAATGAGTCAGGCCTAAATTTTAGGTAAAACTGCCAACAAAAACGATATAAAGAGAAAGAGCAAGCAAATTTCACAGGAACTCTGCCGTTTTAAGTGTCTTTGTTGTTGGAGTCTATAGCATGAGACATGTTATGCTTGTATTTGATTCAGCAATAACTCAGACCAATTATCAGTTTTTCTTCTACATGTTCAGAAAAGTTCTCACGCCACCTGATCATCCACATACCAAAGACTGCTTTTAAAGACAACTCACATGCAGGTGCATTTGTTTCAGAGGTATCCCTCAAGAATAGACACATTAACAGTTTTGTATAGTTGCGAATTTCTCAGTTATGGAAATGGGGTATGGAATATCATGTCCCATGTATTTGTCACCAGACCTTCTCTTTCTCCCCATTTCTTGTAGAAATATCAATCATCACCATTATGTAATGACATAGATATGCTCTTGGATATCAAGTTCAAGTGAGGGAGATGGAAGATATGGAAAGCTCTTCGTAAGAAAAGAGTCGAGTTCTGATTCTTCAAGCCAACCTTTTGTGGACACTGCCGTGTATTCTAGAAATCGTGTCTTTCGTTTAGTTTTGTCATCCAAGGCAGGGAAGAGTTCTGTCCTTCTACCTACCGGTCGCTTCAAATGTAAGGACATGGTATGCTATTCTCCTCATATTCAAAGACCAGCAATTTGAGCTTGAAAATTTTCTGTCAAGTAAAATGTATCTTCAGTATATCTGAAATTGGCCTATTTTTTCTATATATTTGTGCATTTATCTACTGTTTTCTTAGGTGGTCTTGTCCATCTATAGAGGAGGAAAAAGTAAGCAATAAAATGGTCTGTATGTGGTGTTAAATTATTTCATGATACTGTCTTTCCCATGTTTTTCCTAGATTTTCATGCACCTGGTGAGCCCTTTTTTTCTGTGTTTTCTATATTTTTCCTGTCCAGTGTCCAAACTGTTCCTCATTGTTAAAAGCTCATATTTGTTAGTCAATGACATGAAATTATTCTATAATAGTGATTTGGTCAATTTATTATCCTGGCCATTTATTTTTTTTTCTTTTTGATTTTTGGTTTCTTTATTTGTCATTTTCCATGATTAAAACTTTATCACCTGGGAAGAATTTGATGAAAGTGGAGGGCTTAGGTTGATATTTCAGTAAAGAGAATGCTAGTGAAAAGTAATTAACATTAAGCTAATTTGTGGCTCTGTGATAGAATGTTAGTGAAAACTGAAAAGTAATTAACATTCCGCTAATTTGTGGCTCTGTGATAGAATGTTAGTTGAAAAGTAATTAACATTCAGCTAATTTGTGGCTTTGTGATAGAATGTACTTCTTTGCACTGAACATTCAGTAATATGCTGATATTGGTGATTCAGTGTGAAAAAGACGTGTTCATGGCATCTTTAATCTGCAATATGGATGCTGATTGCGAGAAGCTTCTGGTCTGCAAAATGGACTTGGATTGTGTGAAGACCCTCCATTTTGATACAGAGGTAGGTTCAGGGCCCTGCATTAGTAGTTCCAACATTGATCTGCCTTATGGACATCTCTTCCTTCTTTTTTTTTTTTTTCAATGTTTTCCGTACATGTCAAACAGCTATATTTCTCATAAACTCCACATATCACTATGACCTGTTGTTAACTTCAAGGATCAATGGATCATCCACCATTTGTATTTTTTTGAGAAGACGTGAAACCATTGTGTTAAATCCTGGTTTGCTTACAATTTGAAATTCTTTTTCCTGTAGGCGAACTGTTCTTTTAGAAGGTGTGATACCACTCAAGCAATCGATGCCTCTATGACATCTGCAATGGGAAAGTCACCGTTCCCGTCTCTGGACAAATTTGTAGAATCTATTGCTTCTGTTGGAAGTGTATCAGGTTACATCATTTTCAATTGTCTGTTTCCTTTTCTTTGGATGTTGAGTTACATCATGTTTCTGCAAAGGACTCTGGTGAATGAAAACTTCAAATTTCTAACTTGTTCCGTGTTACTTCATCCTTTTAATTCCTTCGTAGTTTCACCTCCAGCTGAATGATGCTTTCTAGTTGTAAGAAACAGGTGTTTAGTCTAACAAAATTTGAAGGGCGTGTTCCATCCAGTAGCTTTTCAAGACTATAATAATTACTCATATTTCATTTTCTTTTCTTTTAACCTAATTTTTTTAATACTTGTCCTTATATTAGATCAGTAGGAGCCGGGAAAATGGCATGAACTGAAAGAGATTCTTATTTTTCCTTTCTTGTATTTTTTTTTATTTACAAGTTCTGGATTACATAATTCTGTCATAAAATTCATCTACCAGATGCTTTTCAGAATCTAATATCCCTTCTCATTGCTGATTACATCTATAAATCAGGGAAAATCCGAAGCTGGTATTGGTTTTCAGAATATGGATTGATGGTCTACAGCATGTCAAGAAATAGATACTGTGAACGAATTGGAAGACAGCATAAAAGCAATCATGGTACTTATCTTTGGTTTTGTCTTTTGGTTGCAATTATAGCATAATTATACTATGAATAAGTATTTTGGCTGTTGAGGCTGATTAAGTACTTCAGAAACTCTCATACTTGTGATTGTAAATTTCACTTAGATACTCATTTTGCAATTGCACAAACTTAGTTGCCAGTCTTTGAATTTCTCCAAGTTGCACATTAAAAGAACTAAGCTCATGAGAACTAATATTCTTTTTTGATTCAGTTATATATGTTGTTGACCTCAGAAGGGCAGTTTATTATCAAAAGTGTCATGATCCAGATTGCCAAGGTGCTAAATGGTGTTTTCCTGTAGTTCTGTTGATTGTACAACGTTTTTGATGCATGAAAAGTCATTTCAAACTGATTTTTGATGGCACCAGGCTACAGATCGCCCGTACGGCCCATACCAGAATATTTGATAATGGATCCTCCATTTTTGTATGGTTCAGCACAAGTGGCAAATCATATAGGGTTAACAAATGATAGTCTTCATTATCAATATGTTGGCAATGATCATGAAGGTATTATGCCTTACAATGATGAACACGTTATGGACAGCTATTCTAAAGATTCTTGGTGGCTTGAAGCTGTGAGAGTTGCTGATGATATTGAAAATAAGACGGTTGAGCCTAGCACCACGGTTAGTTTGTGATTTTCCACTCCAAGATTGTGTATGTCAGAACTCAATAATAGATGTCGCTGCCAGCGTACTTTTCTTATCTGTTAATGTGACTTTGCGGATAGCACTATCTCCTGCAGACTTGAACTTGAACGTATGCACTTGTGTTGAATATTATGACCTGATTATTTCTTTGGTTTCTGCGACCAGGAGAACATTGATGAAGAGGATGACAACTGGTGGTTGGCTGTGGAAAGGACTGCATCCCAAGCTGAGCTGACGCTCTTTAGTTAAGTTATAGATTTCAGTGGATGATCATATGTTTTAGCTTGTGGCTGGTGGCAGATATAAATTATGCCAAGAAATGAAAGCTTTGACCGTGAGAGCTAGCTCTGCAATATTCTTCTCGCGAAGAAAGAAGTAGCACTTTGATGGATTCTCACACTGCAAGGTTCTGTCAACCTGCAAACCGTGTTGGACAGGCTGCATTGCTTAGCTCTTTCCTTAATGTCCAATTTGGATGTAATCAGCTGAATGCAGAGGTTGAAGCAGCTGCCCATAAATTCACTGATCAAGCGATCACTCTACAGACAGTATAAAAGTGAACATGTATTTGCTTCTATGAGGCCCACTGGATATGGTTGTGTGTGCCAATCCCTTGGGGGCTGAACCAACATAAATAAGAGCCTACCTTTGTATAGACTATAGCGCATCATTAATTTTGTGAATATATGACCATAAAGCTTATTTTAACAGTTAGCATAAAAGGAAAAATTCATTATGTGGCCCTCGAATTTATATGATTTGTTCCATTGAATCTCTATATATTTATTGTGTTTTAAATATCTTTAAATATTTATTTGATACAACATTGAACCATTTCTTAATAAAAAAACAGAAAGTAGAATTGATATTTAAAGGTTTGATGTTGTTTCAAATAAATGTTTAAGGGTTTAATGTTGTATCAAATAAATGTTTAAGGGTTTGATGTGTATCAAATAAATGTTTAAGGGTCTTTTAAAATACAATAAATATATAAGGACTCAATGAAACAATGAAACAAACCATGAAAGTTTAAGGATAAAAAAATAGATTTTTCCTTAGCATTTATATCATTTTCGAAAATGTTTCTTGTCCCGGTCAGCTTCAATAAAAAAAAGGGGGACAGTTGTTAAATGACAAAAAAAAAACACATCAAAATAAAATTGTCCTTCATAAATTTCTAAGGCAATTTCGTCCAAAACTAAAAAAAAAAAAATTTAAATAATGTGGGCCGCAACAACGCCTATCATCACTCTATGATTTTATAGCAGAACACTTCCACAATCAATAATCTTTTTTAATAAGATTTATTTATAAATCTAAATTTTATATAAATATTATATTAAAAATACTCTTAATTTGCTTATGTTATTTTTATATCATAATTCAAAAATATTCTTACAAAATTAAAATATTAAATTAATTATGAATTTGTTCAAATAGAATATTCATTTTATTTAAAAATAAATTTTATATAAATATTATATCAAATATAATTACAAATAAAATAAAATTTAACCAAATACAGCATAATTTTCTTTTTTTTTTTTCTCTCTTTTGGATGCTTAAAATTAGGGATTGAATTTCTTAATTACTGTTTGACAGACGGAGGCATGATCTGATCTCCATCTCCCATGTTCCCATTAACATCAAGTAATCTTGTCTTGTGAAGGGTACTACCAAACCGCATAATTTTTACTTTTGTTTAAAAAATGATTAAAAATAATTTATGGGCATGGAATTGGAAACAAACAAAGTCTTATAATTATTATTATTTATCATGAAACAAAGTCTTGGTCTGCTGCTGTGGGCATTGTTTATTCTCCAAGTGCCCCATTGATTCTTCTTCCACGCCAAAACATCCAAAAAAAACTTAATCAATGGCTGCCACACCCATCGAAGCCAATAGCATGACCATGGCCACATCTCCTATTTTTATCACCAATGAATCTCTACACTCCATCCTCTCGCACCACTCCCTTATCCAACACTTCCACACATCTTTGCCCACCCACTCTCCTGCACTCCACACTCCAATCCGTCAAAGCTATGCCGTTTCGCCATCGTCCTCTCTCCTTCTCATGCCCTCATGGTCTTCCTCTCCCTTCCTCCCCTATATCGGTGTAAAGCTTGTCACCCACTTCCCTCAGAACTCTTTTCTAAACTTGCCTGGAATTCATGCAAACTATGTGGTGTTTAGCTCCACAACAGGCCAAACTTTGGCCTCTATGGATGGGACTGTGTTAACCCTTTATAGAACATCTTGTGTTTCTGGGTTGGCCTCAAAATTTTTGGCTAGGGATGATAGCAAAGTTTTGGTGATGATTGGTGCAGGCGCTTTAGCACCCCATTTGATCAAGGCCCATCTTGCTGCAAAACCCTGTTTGGAGAAAGTTATAATTTGGAACAGAACCACAAAGAAAGCTGCTGATTTAGTGGAGGAACTGAGGAGCGAGTGCAGAGAAAATAGTCGTATAATTTTTGAAAGGAATGCTAATTTGGAGGAGATTATTGGGTTGGGTGATATTGTGAGTTGTGCCACAAATGCTGATACACCGTTAGTGAAGGGTGAAAAGCTGAAGCCAGGAGCACATTTGGATTTGGTGGGATCGTTCAAGGAGACAATGAGGGAATGCGATGACGAAGCAATAAGGAGAGGAAGAGTGTTTGTTGATAATGAGGCAGCGTTGGTGGAGGCAGGGGAGATCGTAGGAGCTCTTCGCAGAGGAGTAATTGAGAAAAAAGATGTCGGATACTTGATGGGATTGATCAAAGGCGATGAAGCTGGAAGGAGGGATTCAGAGGAGATTACTGTGTTTAAATCTGTTGGTTCTGCGGTTGTGGATATGCTTGCAGCGCAATTTGTGTATGAGGCGTACATCAAGGGGTAAGTTCTAAGAGATGTAGCATGTAAGTCCTGAGATTGAGAGTCATATTGTGAGAGTTTTCATCTACAGAAGCACATCTCTAGATGTGTCGTGTATTTATCTTGATCTTTTCTTTTCATGTAGTTCTATACAAAATATTTGATATCACCAACCTGCTACGGCATTTACGTAAAATAAGTTGTTCAAACCTCCACTGAAACAGCAATAAACAGTATAGAGCAACTTAGCAGAGGAATTTAGAAAAATGGGAAAGAATGGATTTCAATAATCATCACTAGCATCTGAAAAATACATAAAATAATAAAATAACAAGCAGCAAGGATTCTTTCACGCTAGCTGCGTTCTGTTCCTCGGCTAGACGGTTACAACAAAGCATCCAGAACTTGAACTGGAATGTGGTTCTTGTCAAAATTAGAGTTCATTTTGATGAGTGTTTCTTTTTGGGCGCTCTTTGGGGGATCCTCGGAAATAATAAATCATTGAGTTGTCTCTCAGCACTATATTCCGAAGTGGCCTGCAAACACAATTTTCGTTAGGATGGAGTAAACTATCAGTATCATCCTAGGCATTTTCACAAATCAGATACTATTAGAAATTCTCAAGAGGCCTTTGATGGTTGAAGATTTGACAGCCATTTAGGGTGACAAAAATTTCAGCTGTTTCTGCTCATAGTACCCCGATTTCATTTACTGTGCAACAAGAGGCACAATGAACAGAAAGTGCCTACTATCTAAAACTGCAGAAATATCTCTGCGTTGATGCATAGCAATTTGTTCTATTAACCAGATAAAAATCAAATTTCTAGACTGGAAATCATTCCTCTTGATCTTAACAAAAACTATGTTTCTCTTCTCTGAAAGCACCATGCCACATGAGTAGAGTGCAGCAAAAGAAAAAAGAAACAGTCCAAACAAATGTTTTTTCTTTAAAACCTCTTGTTTCTTTCAGGAAGAAAAGAAGCATGAAGGAACAATAACATGAGCAACAAAGCAACGACTTCAACTCAATTGGCATACCTGTGAGCTAAATGAAAATCGCAATGTCTGAATTTGTGTTCCGGAACAGACCCTCAAATCAAAGCCGAGGGAGTCTACACTGATAACCGCTGCCTCCTATGATAAATTAACAGAAAAGCCAATTATCTAAAACATGAATTTAAGTCTCCCACATGTAACAGAACACTTAAAAATTACTTGAAAAGAAGGAATGCATCTAACATAGAATGATAATCATCCAAAAATTTATATGTACTGGGTGCAAGCAACAACAAAAATGATTGGTTACTTAAAAAAGGGGAAATAATAAATTTATATCAGAACCAAAAATCAAAATCTAAAAAAAATTTAACAGTTGTACACAAAGCAAGGTTGAAAAAGGCATTGATATGTTCAAAAATAAGGTTTCCAAGGATGATTCAGCATATTCTTGAATGATTTCAGAACCAAAGTTTGTGTGTTACCTCCACTTGAAGACCCTTACATCTCCAACACAGAGACTTCAAAGCCTGCGTGATTTTTTCTCCATCAGCTTTCAGGCGAGACAAAATCTTGCCTGCTGAATGCGCAATAGCATCAGGTTGAGCCTTCCTGAAGTCTTCTACCTCGACCAGAGTCTGTAAAGAAGCAGTGATGAGGAATTAATTTTTAAAATGTAAATCTACAAACAGGAAAAGGTCCAAGGAACATATGACATTGATCAAAATGTGCGCAAAGAAGTGTAGTTGCAACAGGATGAATCCTGTCATATTAGATGATGGCGCTGATATAGGTGTCGAATTTATAAAATCAGCAGCTTAGGATTTATATCATCAGATGCTCTATTATTGTCACAAGAAATTTGCTCAAGCCCAGATCACAACTATGGCACGAAACACTAGGAAAAGTGCATGTTCCAATGGAAAACTGAAGTTAAAGGAGCAGTCAGCAGCTTCCAAACACAGGTAAAATATCAGTGAATAAATAACTTAAAACAGCATACCTGATGTCCATGGCATGAAATCAGCTGAATCTTAACCATCTCCAGCTTGTAAAATGAAGTCCCATTTGTTCGTGCCTTGTCCTTCTCCGACTCTTTGGCCCAGGCTGAAACATCTTCAGACATACCTGGTTCATGTTCATGATGATCCACATTTTTCCCAGTCTCATTTACATCAGCATGACGTGATGGGTTGCTAGACATATGCCTCTGGATGTCAGTGTGTTCTTCAATAAACGCAGGTCTTATGAGACCTTGAATAGCTAAACCAGCTGGAGGCTGATCCATCCAATCTATAGGATCGTCTGAAGCAACCTATGCAACAAATTAGGAATAATAAAGCAAAGCAAGAATTAGCTTAAGAGCAGGATCCATTGTAACCCTTCAATACCAGTTTCACGAGAAATAGTCTCCATAAGCTCGGATATGAAAATAATAAGAACTACATTTGATGATTATCATGGAAAGAATGAACAATTTAGTCATCTTTGTAAAGTTATTTTACAACATAGCGTTATAACATTAAACAGTTAGAATGGAGAATTACCTGGGAAAGCCTTTTAGCAAAATACATTGGATGAGAAGACTGCATGGTCTCCAACTTTGCCCAGTCACCAAGTGTTTCATCAGAGTCATCTTCTTCATCTTCATCTTCAAGAACTGCTACCAAGTCCTGCAAACAAGAAAAAGAAATTAACATTAAATCTTATGCATTTGGAATCCAAACCTGGGGAAATTGAATGCAAAGGGAAACCAGACCTCATCATAATCTTCATCTCCATCATCTTCATCATCATCCTCATCACCTTCGACATCACTATCTTCATCATCAATTTCTTCAATTCCAAAATCTAATTCTGACACACCTAATGACTCCATCTCACTCATCATTTCCATAGCATCAAAACCTATAATAGCTTGCTACATCATACACAAACACATATATACTCAGAAATTATCCTTTTGCGTTCCCCTTAAATAAATTTGAAAATAAATGGAACTTAGTTGTCCCCTTTGTTGTGCTTAACAGTCAGTCAATGCAACTCAGGAACTATCCTTTTGCGATCCTCTTAGATAACTTGCATTTTCCTTCTTCATTGTGTTGTCAAAATTTGCAATGTCAAATACAACTGATGATATGTTCAACTGTATTCAAAATCAATGGTGAAAGTTGTCTTTACATTTTACATTGGCTTGATGTGGGCATGCTTGCATGTAATCATACGTGTGCATCCAATGCATGGGCCAGTCAATGAAAGAAGATGTCACATACCACAAAATTATTTTCTGAAGTAACAGTTTGCAAAATGTCTTCGTCATTCTTCACTTGAAAGTATATGCCTGCAGCACATCAAAAAAACATTAACATCGAATTGCATAAATACAGGTCTCAGTTCCCAACCTAAAATAAATAATAATGACAACAATGAATTTTAATTTCAACTTACTTCCCTGTTCATCAGTGACATAAGATAAATCTGGCCAGATTATATTCTCATGAATGTCATCATTGATTAAATCAGTCAACATCAGTGTTGCTTTGCTATTGACCTGAACATAACAAACTACAGACAACATTAGCCATTGCAATCTAACACAAAATATACCTTCAAAGTGGCATTTTAACCAATTCATTTTATTTAGAATTTGAGTGCCCTCTATAGTTTTGATTTTGAGAAGTCACAATGAGCATATGATGTTTGCGCATAAAATCCAGCAATAATGCAAGAATATTTTCAAGCACACAAGGAAAATGCCCATAATTAAGCTCACTGCTGTTACTGATAAAGGTATCCATCATTCACACTTTGGCTCAAAGCATAAAACTTAAAATTTGATAGGAAAGCATGCATATTAAAAAGAGTTCAAAAGTAATAATTAATTTCAAACATTGAAGATAGTAATAAATTAAATATGATACCTCAACAATAGTTCTAGCAGTTTCTTGAGGTGTGAGCGTAGCATCTCCACTATTATCTGATATTGACTCTGCAATCTCTTCGAATGGATGGTATTGCATTCTACCACCACCACCACCATTCTGCTTCGAAGAATCTGAAGCTGACCCTAATTTCTCTGAAGATGCTCGTGTCCTATTCTTTAAAAGACTACTATTCCTCCCTAAGAAAGACCCGCCATTTAGTCTTCGAAACTTACTCCTGTGAGTATTCACATGATCCATAGTTACTCGCCTAATCTTAAAATCTGGTCTCCAATTCACATTTTTGCTAGAAAAAAAAAAAGAAAAAAGAAAAAAAAAAGCACTAGCTAGTACTACTTACTACATCACCACCCAAAAATCTCTCATTAGTTTTATAAACGATAAAGCTTCTATCTACTGTAACTAAAAAAACAGTAAAATGAGTACCAGGGTACAGAGAAGTTGCCAGAACGTATAAGCAGGCGAGAGGAGACGTTGACGCCATTAGCTTCTTCCAAGCTGCACGCGTGACGATATTCTACAAATAAAATACAGGAGCGACCGTTATTTCTTGTTTGGTTGCCGGGAAAATGCATGGAATTCGAATGAAATTACTAATGAAGCTTAATTGAAGCTTTGAAGTAGGTTCGAAAAGCTCTAAGAAACATAGAAATTTAAGTATCTGTATAAGCAGGAAGGAGTTACGAGGTAAAGCAGTGGCAGAAAATCGGACAGCGGTGGCAGTATCAATCGTCGTCGTCATCATCATCACCATTGTTACTTCAAAAATAAAGAAAAGGCCAAAGAAAAAGAAGCAGAGAGTGATCTAAAGAAAAGTGCTAAGCTTCGTTACGACTGGATGAGGTACTGAGGCGGAATCTTGTGCGACCGGATATACTTTTAAGTTCTTACATATAGATGTTGGATGCTTTGGTTAATTACTAAAAAGCTAATGAAATAAAGTAATTTTATCTTAAGAATACTTTATCCCAAAATTCATATATTTCTTGTCCTTATAAAAACAAAAATACTATATATAAATATATATATTAAACTCAAAATTTGACAAATATTCATTTTCATAATTCAACATTCACTGTTAGAGGTTTATGTATTAAATTATTAAAATTTATAATATTTTTTTGTAAAAATATAAAAATCCTCTTATTTTAAAATACACACTTTCTATTTTATATAAAATAATTTAATTCAATTACATTTAAAAACATTAATTTTTTTTATTTAAAGTTCTCTTTTACTCTAATTAAAAAATGGCTCTTTTATTCAACTAAAAACACCTTTTTCTTTTTCTTTTTGTATTTAACATAAAAAGTAAATAAATCTATAACTTGTAAATTATTTTCAATTTTTTCTTTTATTTTATTTATTCAATTATTATTATTATTACTATGCATATTAACCATCTATATATACTCTTAGTAACAAATAATCAAATAGAATTATTACAATAACTTTTTGAATTCTCATTTTTATATTTATTAATTTGGAGCTTTTAATTATTATAATTATTTAAATAATTATTTTAAAATATATAATTTATTTACAGTTCATACAAAGTGCGAATTGACAACTAGTAAGATTAAATTGTTATCAATATTAAACAAAATTAAAATTGGAGTTTAAATTATGAGATAAATTTTGAATATCTATAAATTAATCAAATTAAATTTTAAGTTTAACTGAATTGGTATAGGCTTTAATAGGATTTTGAATTTAAATAGAAAATGCTAAAATTTCTACCGAGTTAGCTAGTTCTGAATGACCTTCCTCTTAGAGTTAATCATAATGATTTGTACTATATTTTTTTCTAAATATTGTGACGTCACTAGATAATTTTGTAGCAATTTTTTTTTAACATAATTTTGTAGCAATTTAGTTTAAATATACAAAATTAAAGAACTGAGACGTGGAATTATATATTTGAAGCAATAGAAACTTAATATTTTGGAGAAAAAACTTCAGGAGTCTTACCGTAATTATCCCTGGATAATTTGGCACTTTTATTCTCCATGAATAGAACGCACCGTCTTGGTACGGAAAAAAGTTTTTTTTTTTTTAATTCTTTTTGTTTTCAAAAAACAAAGGAAGATATCATCTATTTTCTGTTGGATGTGAGGGAGAAAACGCGAGAAAATAAGAAGGAAAACAGAATTCTTCAAAAAAAAAAAAGGAAATGAAATCATTCATGGATACAGTTTCGGAGGTCTCCATCATAAAGAGATATAGACAGTGACTCTTTCTTTCTGTAATCCAAAGAGAGTTATACGTGCTTTTGCTGTTATTAGTTGATACTAGGAACAAAATTCACTGTCGCCATTTCTGCGAATTAGGTTTACATTTGACAGTCGCTGTATTCTTATCAATACTTGAATTAGGTTTTTAGGATGCTTTGTTTGAGAGCTCCTCTGCCGCATATCTCTACTAGATTAGAGGTAGTTAAAGTCCACAGAAATAAAAGCAGTGTAGCGGTAACCTTCTTAATCTGACATTTTTTTGCTATTTTTAGCATCAGAATGAATTTGTATTTAGAAATTTGCTGTTGTTGTTATGTTTCAGGTGTGTGCATTGAAAGGTCCAAGACCAAGATCTCCTAGAGTGTGGAAAACAAATAAGAGAATTGGTACTATCTCCAAGTCAGCTAAGCTTGTTGAGTGTGTAAGTTAGTCTTTAAATTACAAAAATGTTTTATGATTTCAATAAAAATGTTTGTTGTGTTACGCTTTTGATTCCTGATTATATGATATGACGGTGCGTAGATTAAGGGATTGTCAAATGTCAAAGAGGAAGTATATGGGGCGCTGGATTCTTTCATTGCTTGGGAACTGGAGTTCCCTCTAATTGCTGTGAAAAAAGCACTCAAGATTCTTGAGAATGAACAGGAATGGAAGAGGATAATTCAGGTTCCCTTTCTGTTTTTTTTGTTTTCTCCTCCTTTTTCGGCTATATTTGGATATGGTTTGTTTGGCAACTAAGAAAAGAATGCGCGGAATCGTGCTGTAGGTAATAAAATGGATGCTGAGCAAAGGCCAAGGACGTACAATGGGAACATATTTCACCTTACTCAATGCATTAGCTGAAGATGGGAGGCTTGATGAAGCTGAAGAGCTTTGGAACAAAATTTTTTCGGACAACTTAGAAGGCACGCCTCGCATGTTCTTCGATAAAATGATTTCTATTTATTACAATAGAGATATGCATGACAAGATGTTTGAGGTAATTACACCTGCTATCTTTTCTTAAGCTCTGTTTCTTTTTTAGCCTCAAAAAAAAAAAAAAAAAAAGCTCTGTTTCTTTTTTCTTTTTTTTCATGTTTGTTTTGATGCCTTTCCTGCTTTTAGTTGATTTTTTTTTTTTTCAATGCAACTGCCTTTGTGTTGCAGCTGAGTGCATAGTGATGGAGTTAGTGACTCAGTTTTGTTTTCTTTAAAAGCCAGAAGCTATAGTTTTTTTTTTATTATTATTTTAGAGATGTCTGGAAGATCATTCCCCATATTCATCAGATTCTGATGAACTGATCCACTGTAATTGATAATTAACTGAGAAATAGTCTGCAGTTTTAAAAAACAATGAAAAAATTCCAATTCAAATGGTATCCTTAAATCTTTATTTTTTCTCTTCATAGCTAATGTGGCCAAGTTCTCTGATATAAAGGATATACTCACAAATGACAAGCCATGATTAAACTTAATGGCATATTGTCTTCTAAGCACATAATTTATTGCAATATTTAGGTGACTATGTGTCTAAATAACAATATTTGCAGATATTATTTTAGTCCCTCTATTTCATGCTTGCTATTCATTTTTTTTTCTCTTATCAGTTTAGCATCTCAGCTTCAATTTTTTATCTTTATTTATATTCAGTTCATTTGGCATTGACCTAGTTTTAATTCTTGTTGGATCCTGCTGCCTAGCCTTTATCTTGTTAAATATCCTCTTGATTAATCTTGTAGATATTTGCTGACATGGAGGAGCTCGGTGTTCGACCAAATGTTGCAATTATTAATATGATGGGACATGTATTCCAAAAGCTGGGCATGCTGGACAAATACGAAAAGTTAAAGAAGAAATATCCACCACCAAAGTGGGAATATCGGTACATTAAAGGAAAGCGTGTTAGGATTCGAGCTAAGCATGTAAATGAAATTGATGGTGCTAATGAAGGTGTAAACAGGAAGAACGAAACTCTTCGCGTTGTAAATGAATCAGATGAAGAAGACAGTTTAGACATAAATGAAGCTGATGTTGAAGAGGTTTCAAATGAAGTGGAAGAAGAAGCTGATACAAAGTTAAGTGATGAGGTCTCAAATGAATTGGACAAAGAAGCCAGCATGACACGGACTGAAGATAATATTGAAGCTACCTGTTCTTAACCTGTTGGAGACTCATCAATCAATATGCATCCTCCACTGGCATTTGTAAGAATTCTACACTACATGGTTCCCGATGGCTATTTCTCCAAGCTTCAGGAGTCTTCAAAAATTCATGTTCTAATGAACGTCCAAAACCTTAATCATGCCATGTAATATAATGTCTGGAGGCCTCTGCAGAAATATGTGTTCTGTACATAAGATATGGAACCTATTCTGAAAGGATGAATTACCAGTGCCCATAATTGTTTTCTAGTTATTGACCGTTTCTGGTTCATAATCAAAACTGTTTTTAATTTTTTAGTAGTATAATTCCAGATTCGCAGAGAAATGATTGGACTTCTATGAATTTCTCGGGCAAGCCGAAGAAAAATTCTGTTCTTTAGAGCCTGGGGAGAGTGACCTACAATCGAGAACATGAATGATTCTTTTTTTTTACTCTATTCAAAATAAATTTATTTAAATCATAAATGCCTCCAAAGCGTTAGAAAAGAATGGCGCTTTCTTTCTAATTAAATTCCTAGGAAGTCCGTTTAGCACTAGCCATCAATTGAACTTTTCACCATGACTCCGTCTCGCTCACCTCGAGATGTGCATTATACAGGCGTATCCAGAGACATAGAATATGATATGGCAGCGGTTGTTAATCTTTAGGCATATAATGGCATGCTAACAGTTTTAAATAAAAACAGAGAACGGGTTATAAATTAGTCAAAAAATTCATTCTGCTGTATCAAAAATGTTGAAACTTTCAATGAGTCAGGAAAGATAAATTACTATCACTATTCTCTATAATGATCATAAAATTCATCCATCTGAATAAACAAGAGCTTATTCTTCCTTTCCATGGATAAACAAAATAGAGTTTCACTCCTCGTCCGTCGCTGAACCCTCTGAGCTTGAGTCTCTTTTGTGAACAGTGCCGTTGGCAGCTGGGCCCTTCTTTTTTGTATCTTTTTCATCTTCCTCATCTTCACTATACTCGCTCTCATAATCATCGTATTCCTCCTCTTCATTCTCCTCTTCCTCCTCAACACCATCCTCTGCAATAGGTCCCTCTTCAGAGACAACAGCAACCCGAGTGCCAGCCCGCGTTCGTTTCAAAACTTTAACCTTTAAATTGGTCTTTTTGTCACAACCTATCCAAGAGTCGCACAAGCAATAACAAGTCAAGTTGTAGTTTCCCTCCCCAGGTGCTGGGAACTTGCCCATCACCAGTCTGGATCCATTCCGCACCTTCTCAACTGCCTTCCTCACTGCCATGCTTGTCTCCTTGACGCTTTCTCCAGACCCCTCCATCGTCTCCTCAATTGCCTTCGAAGCAGCAGATATAGCTCCAGCTTCATCCATGAAATTAACCTTCTGGGAGAACCACACATTATTTGAGGTGGGGTCTGCTAGCAGAAACCAGAAGTTCTCCTCCTTGTAGAATGGGAAGTTGGGAGCGTGAGGGAGTGCACCAACCAGGCCATTACCACGTTTGAGTGTTACCCAAGCTTGAATAGTGACAATGTCACTCTCTTGTATACCTTCTTCACCTTCCGTCTCACATCTAACTTCTAATGTTACAGAAGGCATCATTTCCAGTACCATCTCAACGTCTTCTATGTCAGATGAAGAGAATCCAGCAGTCTGCTCTAGCAGCTCACGGCGTTCTTGCAGAGTCATATCACAAAAATCTTGAAAAGTTCTCACCTTCTGCAGTCAGGAAATAAAACACTTAAAATCAAAAGGAGATCGTGAGCATAATCCAAATTAGCTACTTTTACATTCAAAATATTATTCTTCATTTTTTCCAAAGAGGCTGGAGGTTTGCAAACTCAATTGCTGGAGGGAAAAATTACAGGTGATGCCTTGGTACCATTGCATTTCCATTAATAAATCCAATTATTTAAAAAAACATACAACAGAAATAAGAGTGGAAGACAATATATGAGGCTTCAAACACCTAACAATCTCTAGTTTATAAACAAAACGTTAGACTTCTAGATTTAGTTCTGTTAAAACTGAGATTTACACAACAGCCAATCAAGTTCTGCCAAGAGGCAGATTGGAACATATGTTCAAGTATAAATATCCATCATAAAATTAATCCAATTACCTTACGTGCCATCTTCTTAATAACCGACTCACTAAAATGTGGAAGCTGCAAAAAAGGTGCAATCCCTTCAGGGGATCCCCCAGAAGTCTTCCTGGCACTGAGAGGAACAGCCTGGATTACAGTGCATTAACGTAAACATAAATCATTAAAATTCTTAGTACAGAAGAAAAAGCATAACCAATCTCGTGCAAACATACTTGACACCAAACTGTGGGGGCTGGGAAAGTTGGGCATGAAAAAGTTAAGTAACTAAAAGACCTCATTGATACCTTTTGATAATTATTATGAAGAGAAGTAGATTCAAGTAGCAATCTGGTTTTCCAAAATATATGCTACGAAGTTTGTTGCAATCATAACTTTCAAGGGATCTGTAACAACTTTCCACACCTGACTGCCTAAACACTAAGACATTCTCCAACAGAAAGAATAAAGACCATGCACAAAAGATGCTGGCAAATATACAAAGACAAAACAAGGAATAAATATCGCATTCAAGAGTCCAAGAATAGTAAACTTGCAAATAGGTAACAATAAGGGCTTCACAATTTGGTGGGCACTGCTAAAGGAAAGTCAAAGGTTTTGCAAGCAGAAATGATATAGCATTCTTTTACTGAGCCTTACTCTTCTCCTAAAGCCAAAACAGCATTCTTTTATTTGAGCCTTACTCTTCTCCTAATGCCAAACAACAAAGGTATTTTTTAACAACATAAACACACATCATAAACTAATAAGAGTCCATCAAAATGCTGATTCAAAAGTGCAGTGATGATAACCAAAACACCATATCTCTAAGTCATCACCTGAATAATACACTGAGATAGCTCAACAACCCCGATTGCAGGTCTCAGCCATCCATGGCCCTGCCCAGTGCGTGGTATGACAGCCATCTGCATGTAAAGAGATGCTATGAATTCCAAATAAAAATTGGATGGCTCAAAGAATGACAGATTGATGTGTAACTACTCAAAGAAGCTGCAAACAATGCATACAAGGAGCTATATCTTAGAAATGTACGCAGATTAACAGGAGCAACTATTGACAGAACATTGGAATAAAAACATAATTAGCACTATAACTGACATCACAAAATCCTTTTCACTGATTACAAGCAGCAATCACATTGTCATCTTCTACAGTCATACGCCAACACAAATATAATTTTTCTTACGTCTCATCCTATAAAACAGTTTCACACAAAATGGTCTGTTGTGATTTGACATATTTTCTTTTGTTAAAACCAGCCTCAAAAAGTTTCCAGAACACAATGCTAGCAGCAATCTTCAGCGTTCCAAGATCCTCTTAAGACACCTCTTGCCTTATGCAACTAAAACCACATGACTGCGCTGTGGCATATTTAACTTATCAAAAAGCCAAAAAGATAACTAGGCCATGATAACTAGTCCAGCTTGAATAATATAACAGGATGCCAAAGTACCTTCATTAATTCTTCAAGAAGTCGAGGTGCAAGTTCTAGCACACGTCTAAAATCACCTCGCAAAGCTGGGGATAAAGCTGCTGATTGATGAGTTAATTGAGCCTGTATTAACAATTCTGTCTGAAGAGAAAATGGCAGAGAGGTAAGTATAAGAATGTCATCAATGATAAACAGCTGTAGTTGTTCTGTATAACTGCATATTGGTAAAAAAAACTACCTTGACTATAGCCGGGTGCTGCTTCCAAAACTTTGCCTGTTCTTGCTTAATGTTTTTAAGGTCCAGATTCAACTCACTTCTAACAGACATAAACAGCTTTTGAAGAGGTTCATCATCTGTCCTACGAACTGGAATTTCCATATATTCAGCAGCCTTAGTGAAGACTTCCATGACTTTGCTGTGTGGTCAAAGTACACAAGAGCACAAAAAATCTTAGAATGACAAATGTATATGCATGAATTCATACACAAATGTTCTGTTATTACACATAATTTCACCTTATAACCACTATTAAGTATTGAGGATAAACCAATTACCTTGGTGCTAAAGAAGGTTTCATAAAGTAGTAATATGCAGATAAGGTTTGATGCATGACATAATTTCCTGTATATTTGGATGATCTTGACAGATATATCACTGCAACCACCAGTGGCAAAAGAATGCAAACACCAACGATCCAAAGTAGAAGTATTCCACCAGATGCCCCGTCAATATCTAGCAGAAACTGAGGAAGAGCTATGCCCATTTGAAACCCCTGCAAGATGCATTGTGAACTTCAGTTTGAAAAGAAGAAAATACAATAATGACCAATTGAAACAAAGTATTTTACAAGCAAATTACTGATCGTTCATTCTTCTAGAAGCAAGGAAGCATCACCTGTCTACCATCTGGATGACCATATTTTTCATAATTCTCACGAGATAACGGATCAGTTAGAGCCTGATAAGCTTTCGTTATGAACTCCACAAAATATTTGTGGGCCTCTGAAAGTATAAAAATCAGAAAACAAGTGTCAGAAGGGAAAAGTCATAAATAGTAGAACACCTTTAAAATTTAGACAAGAAAATACAAATCAACAAGTAACTAGAACACCTTCAACCTGGGTCTGGATTTTTATCAGGATGGTATTGAACAGAGAGTCTCCTGTAATGCTTTTTTATTTCTGACTCTAAAGCTCCAGGTTCCAGTCCAAGTATAGCATATGGATCAAAAACTTGAATCTGATTAAAGAGAAAAACAAAATTTTAATAAGTGAAACACTGCACAGCTGGGCAAGTACTGAGAACCGGGTATGAAGTCCCAAATAACTAGAATTGAGGAACATACAAAACAAATAAAATGTGTAGGAACATGATAACAATGTGATTATTCACAGAATCAAATATTCATATAATAATCAATGTCTGAAGAATGACTACTTACTTCACGGCTCATATTTTTTATGTAATAAACTAGAAATATCATAACGACCCAAAGAAGTATCAGTGTCAAGTTACTGCAGGTGGAGAAATTTGAAATCTGCCAAAAGTGAAAAAGCAAAAACAAAATCAACATCATTACATGGATAGACGCCATAATGCTAAAAGAAAATATACAATGAAAGAAAAAAACTCACCCGCTTAAATATAGATTTGCGATACTTCCCTGACCGGAAGCATTCAGAACAATTGCAATGAATACTTTTAGTTTTCTTAGAGGCAGCACGGCACAACTTCATTATCGTGTAAGGCACAAGAGGCAGTGCCATTATTGTCAAAATAAAAATTGGGAACAGAGCGCTATTCTCTTCGGAGGCAGCCATGGCGATCTGCTACCTACAGCATTTCCATTTCCATTTCAACATACACAAAAACTCTAATTAGAATCCCGAATTCAAACTCTAAATTGTAATAACATAGTTGCAACCCTAATTCATAAACGATAAACATCAAAACATACATACAGCCATTCCATCATGATAAAGATAAAACCAAACCGAGAATCTTAAATCAATCTCCTCTAAAAACCCTAACACAAGCAATTATTAACCACAAAATCGTGTCCGATTCCAATTAAACCAACAAAAGGAAAAGAAACACTGCAATCCAGCTGAACTTAGATGTGTCAATCAAATTTTAATTAAATTCAAAAAGAAACGAGAGAGAAATATTGATAAAAACATGAAGAGAATTCGAATACCAGAACAAAGAAAAATATGAAAAATGAGATCGGGGATCGGTTTCAGGATCGCCACTCCAAACGATGGCGCGCGAATATTGAGTGAGAAAGAAGAGTGCAGAAATGGTGAGTTTTGAGATCCAGATGAAATTTAGAACGGCAATGTATTTTTTTTGTACGTTGGTTTTACGTTTTTAGACTTGGATATAATAAATATCTCGAGGCTAATTTCGTCTTTTTCTGGTATCTTTCATTTTTTTTTTTTGAATAAATCTTTCATTTTTAATTACTCTGATCTACAACTTGCCGGAAAGTGGAAAATAATCCTTTTTTTATTTCCATCGGAGTGCAAGGAAAAAATGAAGTGAGATTCTTATTATTATTTTATTTTAGCTTCTGAAATATCAAATTGAGAGATGCGTAATTTCCACAAAATAAATATACTCCAAAAAAATTAAATAAACCATCTTCAAAAAAAATTAAATAAACTAATAAATACAACATTTAATCAAAATTTAAAAAAATGTAGTAATATTTTAATCTAAGGGTGTAACGACTTCTTTTAAAAATTTTATCATTTTAAATGATGATTAATTTTTAAAATTATATGTAAATTTTGACTTAGTAACTAAAAAGCTTTTAAAAGCATATAAAAATTTACATTTATACTCTTTCTTTTCCATATTAATAGCGCTGAATTTCATGGCATTTTTTAAAAAATTAAAATTAAAATATATTTGTTAGTTTATCAATAATTTGTAATTAAAAAAATTAATTCAGCCAAAAATTGAACGAATTATTTTTTTAATGCATATATAGATTAAAGGTTTG